>ML205190.1:13552-74818 GCA_004028625.2 Cuora amboinensis | reverse complement strand
CTGGAAGTGCCCTACAGGTGTGGCCACTTACTAATTGCAGCGCTGGAAAGCCTCCACCAGCGCTGCAACTCGCCAGTGTAGCCATACCCTAACACGGCTACCCCTCTGATACCTTAGTCTGCAGTGACCCCATGTGTACTCTCCAACCCAGGAGGACGTATCTGTGGCTAAAGTGAGTGCTGGTTGTGGGAGAGCAATGGGGACCTCTATAGAACCTTTCAAAGGGTCTGTCCATCAGTCCAGAGAGGACAAGACTAGCATTGGTACTCGACCCACCACATCTAGATGATGATGGCTCGGGAAATACAACAAAGCTAACCATCCTTGTCACTTTCTGAGGTGTAATGTGGAGTGCTGCTCTACATAGGTACATGCCATCATGTGCCTGTGGAGCCTGAAGCAACTGCATACTGTGGTGACAGGATGTGCTTTTAGTTCCAGAACTAAGCCTCACAGCATTTTGAACCTTGATTGTGGTAGAAAAGTTTGACCTCCATAGAGTCCAGGACCGCTCTGATAAATTCTATTCTTTGTACCAGTTTCAGAACTGATTTGTTCACATTCACTAGAAGTCCCAGAGCACCAAAGGTGGACTAAATAATGGCGGCGCTGGTCAGTACCTGAAACTTGGACTGGCTTCTCACCAGACAGTCATCCAGGTAAGGGAACACATGGATCCCTGACTTCTGAAGGAACGCTGCTACCACCAATGTGCACTTTATGAAAATGCAAGGAGCTGCCAACAGACTACGTGCAAGCACTGTAAATTGGTAGAGGATTCCATTTACTATGAACTTGAGAAACTTCCAGTGGGGTTTTGGGGGATTGCCAATTGGAAGTAAATATCTTTTAAGTCAAGGGCAGCATACCAGTCCCCTTGGTCCAGGAAAAGAATAATGGAAGCTAGGGTAACCATGCAGAATTTTATTTTTTTCAAGAATTTGTTTAATTCTCTTATATCTAAGATAGGCCTGAGACTGCCTTTTGCTTTTGGAATAAGAAAGAAGTGGGAACAAAAGTCTGTCCCCCCGAGGAACAAAATAACTTGGAGGAGAGATTGCACCTCCTGCTCAAGGAGAGCCTTGTGAGACTGATCCCTGAAAAGGGACAGGGAAGGGGGGCAGGAAGGGAAATAGAAAAACTGAAGGATGTATCCCAGATCCACTGATCTCAGGTGATGTGGGACCAAGCACTTGGGAGTGGGCTAAATGATTGGTAAACAAACAGGAACAGGAGGGTGGCACTCTGGGAACTGGAACGCTGTTCTCGAACAACCCATCAAACACCTTGTTTGGGTGAAGCTGCTGGATGAGAGGAACCTGGAGTAGAAGAGGAGGATGGTGATTGTTGCCTCCTGTAATTTCTGCCCCTTTTTCTTGACAGGTCTTGGGATATCCCAGATATCTGTAGATCTGCTGTGGCTAGAACTGCTTCCTTTTTGTTATCTGCATATAGATTCTAAGTGACTTCAGCATTGCCCTAAAATCCTTAAGGCTATAGAGCATAATATCTGTCTTGTCCAAAAAATGGGAGGTCTTGGATGGTCTGCCGGACTTCTGTCTGGAGATTGCTGCCATGAACACTGTTTCATAGTTATGGTAGATGCCATGGCTTGAGTTGCTGAGTCATCTGCATCCAAGCTGATCTGAAGGGCTGTTCTGGCCACTACCTTGCCTTCCTCCACCATCACAGTGAATTCCTTTCTGCTATTGTCTGGTAACCTGCCCTGGAACTTAAATATGTTATCCCACAAGGTAAATTCATACAGACCAAGGAATGTCTGTTGATTTGCAATCCTAAATTGCAGACCCTTTGTAGAATAAAGTTTTCAATCAAAGAGATCGAGCTTCTTTGAGTCCTTTCCTTTTGGTGTCGATGCCTGGTATCCCTGCCTCTCCTGCTCATTAACTGCAGCATCTACTGAGGAATCCAGTGGGAGATGTGTGGACAGGTGCTCAAATCCATTTAGCTGTGGCAGGGATGGAAGATGGAGTATTCCACAAACACCTTGACTGGGTTCATAACATCTCATTGATCAGGAGAGGCACCCTGTTTTGTCCTGCTGAATCCAAAATATCCACCAGCTTGTGGAATTTCTCACAGACCTTCTCTGCATGGATATCCAGGTCTGTGAATACCCTTTCAGTAAGTCCCGGTAAGCTGTATAATCATCTGGTGGGGGAGAACCACACACTGCTTCAACCACTGCATCTGGTAATGAGGAAGAAGAAGCACGTGGATATTAAAATAGAGTTTACTCTATCTCCTCTCCTGAAGGAATCACTAGGGAGGCTTCCACCTGCCAGTACCGGTCCCAGTGCCAATGACAGGAAGATGTTGTCTCTGGTACCGATGCTCCTAATGGGTACCTGAAAAGAGATACTGAGAAGGATGAGGGGATGACGTGGCAGATGGGGGAAAGCCCACAGGGTCCAGAAAGGCCAATGACATGGTCCTGGGACCTATTCCTGACCAGGCCATTGCCTCTTATCTTGTGGTCACTGCTGAAGCTGCTGTGGGAACCATGGGACATAAGCCTCCAACTGAGGATGTTTCTCCTGTCTAGGCTGAGACACATAGGACCCAAACGCTCAGTCTGAAGAAGCTGAAGAATCTGAGTCTTCCAATAATGGGGAAAAAGAACTCATTGGTATCGGAATGAGAGAGCCAGAACCCAGACATGGTAGTACCAGAGAAATTGTAGCTGGCTTCCCTCTCAATGGTACTGTTTTCCAAGTTAAGGAAAACGTAGGTGGCATTAGCACCTCACACTTTGGAGGAGCTGGAGTAGGATTCCTAGGTACTGGTACTGGATTCAGTCCTTCCCGCACTGCTGTGGAAACTAGTACCAAGAGCTCTCTAACAGCTGCATATGCCTCTGATGTACTGGTAATGCTTTTTGGCTTTGACGTACCAGGAGATAGCCTGAAGCAGCAGGAGTGGGCACTTCAGGGGTTGGTCTCAACGGACCTGCCAGAGGCTCCGGAGTCAACAACCCCTTCTTAGTTGAATAGTATTTTGGGCAGTGAGTACTTTCAACATTCCTCTCAGAATTCTTGCCTCTACAAGGCTTAGGTACCATAGGTCTTGTCCTGTGAGAGAAGTAGTGAGTCCCTGGAGGTCTTTTGTGCCTCTGACTTTGCATTGGTGACAACAATAAAAAACTCAGATAATTACAGGGGAACATTTTAAACTGATGGTGATGTACTGGTGCCTGCTCCAAAATGTAAAGCTTCGAGGGAGGACAGACCACTGCCTCCATAACAGTACACTTATGCTGAGCTGTTCTGTCCTTTTTAGAGCAAAGCTTAAATCCCTTACAAAGGTCACTTTTGTCATTCACATGGGAGTCCACCAAGTATTTAAGGCAGCTGGGGTGTGGGTCGCTCACTGGCATTGGTTTGCTGCATGAGTGGCATAATTTAAACCCCAAAGATTGAGGCATGGCTCATGACACTGGTACCGTTACTGAAAATAAAACTGGTCAGCATAAAATCCTCTGAAACTTATATCTAACTAATCACTATCTTAACTATAATCTATCTAGCTAACTATGAAACTACTCTAAGTAAAAAACAGTATATGTACAAGGAATTAAGGGATGAACTTGCAGTAGCAAGGCTGTAATCGCTCCAAAAATCATCACAGGTGGTAAGAAGGAACTGGGGGTGAGGGGGTCGATGGTGGCTCTGCCCTTTATACCTTCACACAGTGGCATGCAGCAGCAGAGAGTGCTCAAGCAACCAAGGGGTACCACTGAGGGAAAAAATCTCCAACAACCATGCGCTGGGTGTACACACCTACAGTGGAATAGACATGTGCAATCATTCAAAGAAGAACATATGCTGATCTCACAGTCCTATAGCTAGAGCTGGGGAAATAATATATAACAAATAATTTATTTGATAAATTTTACCTCTTGTTTTGTTCATGAATAGTCTCTGAACTGATCATGATTTAATCTATTCATTTGTAAACAATTATTTCCCTAACATTTTCTGCAAATAATTCATTTGTAACTCATCTGCAAACTGTTAATATTTGAAATTCAAGTTGGTTTGATTGGACATATAGGCCACAAAATATTGTTTCTGTTCCCAGATTGGATGGGCATAATTATTGGAATAAGGCTTCTAATGTGAGTACTCATGAACACAAATTTGAAATTTGCTTTCTAACAATATTCTGCAATTAAAATTGGCTGAAAATTCATGTATTAGACTGTTTGAGGGGATCAGTTATAAGGGGCATGAACACAGCTGAAGAGAATTAGTTGAATAGTTGTAATTAGTATTTGCAGAAATGGTTCTGCAATATCCACCTTGCTCTTGTCTAAGCTTCTGTCTTCTCTACAATTCCCATTTCCCCGCTTGATCCCCAGCTGTGATGTTATGTATAATTCAGGACCTGATTCTGCAAACATATTCACATGCTTAACTTTAAGCATATGACTAGCCCCATAAAGGTCAACATGACTAGTCATATGCTTAAAATTAAGGATATATTTAAAGTTTTTAGGTTCTAGGCCTTAGACTGTAAAATCCCTGGAGTCAAGAACCTATCATTTTTGGTTCTATCTATAAAGTGTTATGCAAGCTTATGGCCCTAAAATTACAAATAAATAAATTAAAAGAATAAAAGAAAAACTGGACACACAAGAAAAATTTATCGAGGAGGCTTCAAGGAAATACAAAGGCTGATTGCTATGATACAATCCTACACTATTTAAAATATGATAAATTCTTTTTTAGGGTAGAACACTATGCACATCCAATGCAAATCTGTCAAAAAGCACATACCTTACATTCCTTTATTTGCATTTATCCTTGGAGTGAGAAAACATGTGTTTCCCGTCTAAAGCTTGTAATACATGTGTCTCCCCTCCAAAACCAATAAAACACTTTCTTCTGCTGACATGAACATAAAAGATCTATGGGCATAAAAGACTATTAATGTGGATTTTGTTTTCCTTGCCAAATTTGAGGTGAATCAGAAAGGCATGATAAAGATAAGGGAGCTACGAAGATAAATAATTTTTCACTTTTTAAAAAAGTCTTTTAATTTTTTTGGAACATATCTAAAAAGTATCATGGCTTAGAAACTTCACATTTATTTTATCCATCTTTCCACCATGGCAATTAGGATATCTAAGTATTTTTAGAAAGTCTGTTGCTCTTAATTCATCATTTCATGAGCAGCATGAAAATTGTCTATAATCCAGTTTTGTGTTCTTCATAATCACCCTGCACTGTTGAACTTGTCACTTACTGAGAACTCAAACTAAATTTAAGGAGTTATGTAAGTTATTAATTCAATTTGCAATGTTAAAGGACTGCTTGTGGAGCTTATTAGCTTGCAAGGTCTCCTGTGGAACTTGTAAATTAAGCCATACCAATTAAATGACTACTGTCAACTTGAAACCTAGACAGTTTTAAAAAATGAATTAAAAGCAATTTTGGTTGCTACACCTGCGCCTGAGTCCCCCGCCAACTTTTGTAGTTTTACAAGTTATAGCTTCCTATTTTTTTTAAATTTTCCTCTCCCCTGTTGTTCTGCAAAAAAAAAAACCCCACAAAAACAAGCCAGGAATCTGACTATAAAATGCATAAAGAAATCAAAGAGACAAGGTGGGTGAGGTAATATCTCTAATTGGACCAACTTCTGTAGGTGAGGCCTTGTTTACCCTACAGAGTTTTGTCAACAAAAGGCAGCTTTTGACGACAAAACAGTGAATGCGTACACACTGCGATGCGACTTTTGTCGGTAAAAATGCCCTGTTTCACCAACAAAATAAAACCACCCCAACAAGAGACATAAGGCTTTCTGTGCAAAATTTTTGTCAACAATGTGCCAGTGTAGACACCACACTTGATTTTATCGCTCTACTTGGTCTCCAGGAGGTGTCCCACAATGCCCAATCTGACCACGCTGGTCAGCAGTTTGAACTGCACTGCCCAGCAACCAGGTAAATAACCATGCTCCCCTCCCTCTTAGAAGCCCTAGGAATTTTTGAAATTCCATTTCCTGTTGGCTCGGCATGGAGAGGTCTCATCGCATCTTCCCAGTTGACTATAGGGGTTATCGCAGCAAACGCTCTCCCGCTTGGACCACTGTGGAGCTGCTGGATCTGATCAGTATATGGGGAGAGGAGACTGTGCAGTCCCAGCTGTGCTTGAGCTGTAGGAATTTTGATACCTATGGGCAGATCTGCCGAGGCTCGTACGAAAAGGGCTACGGTCAGGACACGCTGCAGTGCAGAGTGAAGATAAAGGAGCTGAGGCAGGCGAACTGTCACTCTGGTGCTGCACCTTAGACCTGCTGGTTCTAAGGGGGCTGTCCTCGGTGGTGACCCCACCTTCACCACCAAGAGCCCCCTGGATACTTCAGCGGGCCTGTAGGTGGCAGAAAGAGGACCTAACTCAGAGAACAAAGTTACTGATGAAGAGGTGGGTTAGACGATGATGTGGAGCTCCCAGCAGGATCACCCGGTGAGGCACTCCAGAGTTGTCTAGCCAGTCTCAGCAGTTGCTCTCCGGTGAGCAAGAACCAGGAGAGGAGATGCCTGGTAAATGGCTGTGGTTTGTGTAGCATGGGTTCAGGGTACAGAAATGTACAAGGCTGGTTGTGTTTCTGTGTGTTGGACATGCCCATGAAGCTAATCATTACAGCAGAACAGGGTATTGATGCACATCAAGATCTCATGGGAATCCTCCAGAGAGATCTCTATGAAAGTTTCCTGGAGGTACTTGGCAATCCTCTGCTGAAGGTTCCTTGGCAGAGATCCCATTGTAGGAAACTTTCCCACGCCATTTGGCAATCACTTATGCAGGGACCAAAGCGGCACACAGGCGAGCAGCATAGGGACCACGGTGGAAGCCACAAGTGTGTAGTAGGTGTACCCTCACTTCCCTGCTTACCCTCAGAAATGAGATATCCGCTACAATGTGGAAAAGTGTGGGAGAATTTTAGAATTTTTTCCCTAGTCGGCTGCACTGCAACCTTTGCAGAGTGCTCTTTTCCCCACGTAAAGCGCCCGTTCCCCCATCCCCCAGCCAACACTCACCTTGCTTTGGGTATTCACCGAGATGTGTGCTTGCCAAAGATCAGTGAGAAAGTGATTGTTACGTTACCAGAAGTGTATTTTACTGAAATGATTCAGTGCTACGAGTGAACGTAACAACCATGCTTCTGTGCATTGTTCCTTGTGCTTCAGTAAATGTGGCCTTCAGGAACACCCCATACACACCTACTGAGTGTCTCTGCTGGATAAGAAAGCACCCAAGACGGGGCAAAGAAGACATGTTCCGGAAGGTACTGCACTTCTCCAATGCAGAGAAAAGGGAACGCAAGGAGTGGAGGCAAGCAGAAAGGCAGGACCGAAAAGAAAATCAGGAGTTTGTAAAGGATGCTACTGAGCGGATGATTAAAGTCATGGAGGAGCAAACCAAGATGCTGAAGTCCTTAATAACGCTGCAGACTGAGCAGATGCATGCCTGCCCTCCCCTGCAGCACATTCAGAACTCTTTTACAAGCCTCCCCTCCACCCCAACTCCGCCCGCCCAGTCCTTTCTGCTTTCCCGGAGTTCTTGGGTTTCCCCTTCAATTCCCCCCTTGGACAACTTTCAAAATGATAGCTGGACATAAACACAGCTCTGAAAATCTGTCCTTCCCTGGTACCGCCTTTCCCACCAAGCACCTTTGTGTGTGTGTGTTGTTTCTTGTTTAATAAAAGCAAAGTTTTTGAACAGTAACTCATCTTTATTTGTTTCCGACAAATTGAGATAGCAGGCACTACTGGTAAATACACAGGCACTTTATTCATGTGCTCACTGGAATGTAAGGCCCCAAATGTCATCATTGCTTCCTAGAAAAACGACATGTAATGTAACATTGCAGCACCAATCACAAAGATATACATTACTGGTTCTCATTTTCAAAGTGTTGCCTCAAAGTCTCCCTGATTCGAATTGCCCCCCTCTGATAGCCCTGGTATCTGGCTGCTCAAAATCAGCAGCCAAGCAGTCTGCTTCAACACTCCACCCCTGAGCAAACCTTTCACCCTTAGCTTCACAAAGATTATGCAATGTACAACATGTGGCTATGACCATGGGAATATTATCTTCATTGAGGTCTAACCTGCCATAAAGACAGACATCGCCAGAGGGTCTTTAATCTGCCAAAAGCACATTCCACTGTCATCCGGCACCTACTCAGCCTGTTGTTGAACTGCTCCTTACTGCCGTCCAGGTTTCCTGTGTAAGGTTTCATGAGCCTGTAAGGGGTACCCCGGGTCTCCCAGGATCACTATGGGCATTTCAGCATCCCCCCTTGTAATCTTCTGGTCTGGAAACAAAGTCCCTGCTTGTAGCTTTCTATACAGGCCATTGTTCCTGAAGATGTATGCATCATGCACCTTCCTGGACCCCCCGCGTTGATGTCAATGAAATGCCCACAGTGATCCACAAGCACCTGCAATACCATGGAGGAGAACCCCTTCCTATTGATGTACTCCATTGCAAGGTGGTCTGTGCCAAAATTGGAATGTGTGTGCCATCTATCACCCCTACACAGTTAGGGAAACCCATTTCTGCAAAGCCTTCCACCTAATTAATTGATTAATTGATCTTTGACTATTAGCGGTAAATATGCCCAATCGCCTGTGATGGGATGTTAGATGGGGTGGGATCTGAGTTACTACAGAGAATTCTTTCCTGGGTGTCTGGCTGGTGAGTCTTGCCCACATGCTCTGGGTTTAGCTGATTGCCATATTTGGGATCAGGAAGGAATTTTCTTCCAGGGCAGATTGGCAGAGGCCCTGGGGTTTTTTTCTTTCCTCTGCAGCATGGGGCACAGGTCACTTGCTGGAGGATTCTCTGCACCTTGAAGTCTTCAAACCACAATCGGAGGACTTCAATAGCTCAGACATAGGTTAGGGGTTTGATACAGGAGTGGGTGGGTGAGATTCTGTGGCCTGCATCGTGCAGGAGGTCAGACTCGACGATTATAATGGTCCCTTCTGACCTAAAGTCTATGATTCTATTTCGCACACAATTCTCAGAGTCTTGGTCCTTTGGAGCAGGATGCGATTTATTGCCCTGCACACTTGCATTAATGGAGCCCTAATGATCGACTTCCTGACTCCAAATTGACTCACAACCGACCGGTAGCAGTCTGGAGTTGCCAGCTTCCATACAGTGATTGCCACATGCTTCTCTACCGATAGGGCAGGTCTTATTCTGGGGTCCTTGTGATGGAGTGCTGGGGCAAACTCCGCATACAGTTCCAGGAAGGTGGCTTTCTGCACCCAAAAGTTCTGTAGCCACTGCTCATCACCCCAGATGTGCACGATGATACAATCCCACCATTCAGTGCTTGTTTCCCAAGCCCAAAAGCGACAGTCCACCCTCTGCAGCTGTTCTGTGAATGCCAAAAGCAATCGAAAGTTGCTCCTGTGTGTTGCATCCACACAGCATGTCAGGCAATTGGGAGTCTTCTTCAGTTAGAAACTTTGATTAACTGCACTGCCATCCGCGATGTCTTCATGACAATTATCAAAGCATAGAAGAGCAGTGTGGGATTTATCCCGTCTCACAAAGATGCCGGGGTTCACAGCAAATAAGGGCCATTGAAAATGTCATAAAAGAAAGCCAGAAGCCCATGGAATGCTGGGACAGAAAGCAATGCATCATGAGACATGATCTGCTCTGCCTTCCCACAACACCTAGCAGCAGAAGTTATCGAGCTGGACTGTTGGACAGGTATCTACAATGCATTGCTCACACTGTCAATGATAGTGCTCCAACTCTGGATGTGCTCTGCTGACAGAGGGAGCGAGTGTGAACGTGACTTACTGATTTTTATTATAGTGATTTTTGAGTGTTTACATCACTTTTGTTGATAAAACTCTGTAGTGTAGACAAGGCCTTTAAGAGACAAGCTTTTGAGCTTCCACTGAGCTCTTCTTCAGGTCTGGAAAACGTACTCAGTGTCACAGCTAAATACAAGGTAATACAGCATAAGTAGTTAACACATATTGTAACAGATCGTTCAAGGTGAAGTGGCCATTTAACACCTCTGCAGTCATAGGGCAAAAAAATGGGATTAGTGGGTTACAGATTGTTGTAACAAGCCATACATCCAGTATCTTTATTAAGTCCATGATTTAGTGGCTAGTGAATTAGGAATTTAAGCTTCCAGGCTCGTCTTTTGAAGATTTTATGCAGATTTCCTTTGAGGATGAGGAATAAGAGGTCAAATAGGAAGTGATCGGGCTGTGAAAAGTGTTCACCCATGGTGATGTTTTTTTTCCTTTTATCATTTTTTTGTGTGAGTTAATTTGAGAACATAGTGACTGTCTCATTTCACCCACATAGTTATTATTGGGGCATTTAGTCCACTGGATGAGGTACACCACATGTTGTAACAGGCATGTGTAGGATTCATGGATCGTGAAAGATATATTGTGGGGGGGTACTGATCAACCTGGCAGTGGGATATGCCTACACGTTTTGCATCTGTTGTTGTGGCAGGGACTGGTGCTGCTTTGAGTTGGTGTCGCTTGCTTGCTTCTGACGATGAGTTTGGTGAAGTTGGGGGGTTTCAGAGGCTAAAAGAAGGAATTCAGGAAAGATTTCATTCAGGATGTGGTCCCCATCAAGTATGGATTGCAACTGTTTAATCATACCCCATATGGGTTCCAGTGTGGCATGGTAGGTGACAACTAGGGGCATGTGGTTGGAGGGTTTTCTTTTCCATATTGAAACAGGTTCTCCCAAGGTATTTGGGTGGCCTGTTCCATGACATGATCTATTTGTCTGGTGAAGTGTCCTTGTATGGTGAAGGCTCTTTAGAACACTCCCAAACAACATCAATTTCCTGGACACCACAATCAGCATCAACTATGGAACTATGGAATCCTACAGACAACTGCATATAAGAAACACACAGATCAACACACTTACCTTCACAGATCCAGCCACCCCAAATACAGATCCAGTAACCACCTATCTACAGCCAGGCACTCAGATAAAACTCAATATGCTCCAAGGAGAAAGTCTGGATACACACCTAACACACCTAAAACTGCCTTCACCAAACAAGGACACTTGTACTGCAGACAGTGGTACTAGAGGCCTCAGTGCCAAGAGGATGATACTGGGTGATTTGTGTGGTACCAAAAAAACCCAGCCCTCAGGCATGATGACTGGTGCCTAACAGGATGACAGAAGAATTCTTTTGGGGCCTTATGTTACCTTTAGCCTCTGAAACTTGAGAGGATATGTGGCTCTTAGAGGAAGGACCTGGTAAAGGAAACCTAGGTCTCTTCTCCTTGTGAACCTGATGCTCTTTCCTCCCCCTGTCACCTGAGATTTTACCAAGCAAGAAGGATGTGTTTTATCAAGCAAGGGGGATATATCTTTGGAAGCAGGAACTTTAGCCCCATGAGTGTAGGATCCAGCAAGAGCACTTTTAACTGAGCACTCAAAAGTTTCTGCCTCAAGCATCCTAGATTCTGAGAATGGATGTGTTGATCTCTCCAAAAGAAGTATTTTTAAATGAGACTCCCTAGCTCTTTGCATTCTGTTAGAGAAAGATTTACCGAGGGCACATCTTTCGGTAGTGCACCTGTGATGGGGGACACACTTACCCTTGGAGTGCCCCCTGGTATTGCCAGTATCATCTGCTCTGAAACCTCCTACTAGCCATCTACTGCTCTCTCCCTTCTGTGGTATCCAGAAGGTCCAAGTGAAAGTTCACAAAACATCCCAACACAAATATCTTTCAGGTTCCCCTTCAGCCTATCCTTTGGAGTCAGTCTTTAGCCTCATCCTGGGCTCAATATTCCTTAGGTAATCACCCTCCAGATGCAAAGCATGACTAATTGTTTTCCCCCTTTCTAGCAAATGATGGGAGTCACCTCAAAACAGTGCTCCATCGCCACATACATCCGGTATGCCTATTGTTTAGAGCAGGGGTCTCAAACTCAAATGACCACGAGGGCCACATGAGGACTAGTGCATTGGCCCAAGGGCTGCATCACTGACACCCCCCCTCACTGCCCATGGCCCCACCCCCACTCCACCCCTTCCATGAGGCCCTGCTCCTGCCCCATCTCTTCTCCACCTCCTCCCCTGAGCTCGCTGCTCCCCGCTCCTCCCCCCTCCCTCCTGGAAAGTGCTGAGCACCACCAACAGCTGTTTGGTGGCTTGGCGGTGGGAAGCGCCTGGAGGTAGGCGGAAAAAAAAAGAAGAGTAATATAGTAGTATAGTATTAAAATACAGTATGCTATAAAAAAGTTAATAAATTGACTTTTAATTAACTTCTTTAACTGTAATGTGAAAAGTCAGCGCTAATTTTGACAGTCATCTCATTTTTGGCCACTTAGCTGGCAGTGTTTTGCATCAACCAGAGCATCAATATTAGGTTTGATATCCTGAGACGAAACCAATCTCAGTGTTGCTTTCAAATGTTCATCAGTGAGCCTTGACCTTAACACACATTTGTTAATCTTCATTGAAGAGCAAAACTGTTCACATATATATGTACTTCCAAACATTGCCATTATCCTTACGGAAGCAGAGAATAACATGGGAAATCTTCCTTGTGAAAGAAACCTGTAGAATTCTGTAATTCCAACATCTGTATACTTCTGTTTCAAAATGGTGTCACACTGAAGCTCCACTAACTCCATCTACATTTCCTCTGCAACATAGTCAATTTCAACAGCAAATGGTGTGGAAAAAAGTTGAAAATGTGGTTCAAGTGCCTTGAAATCTTTAAACCGCACAAACTGTTTGTGTAAGTTAGAAATGATCTCTGCATATTCTTTCAAGGATTTGGGTTCAACTTTTCCTAAGGAATTCAGAGTTGAGAAATGAACCAAATTGCCAGCAGTCAGCTGTTTCCCCCCCAAAGTAAGCTTGACTTTGAATGACTTAACACTGTCATACATCTGTGTTATCACCTGTTTTCTACCCTGAAGTTTCAAGTTCAGTGCATTCAGGTGATCCGAAGAAGTGGGTATTCACCCACGAAAGCTCATGCTGCAAAACGTCTGTTAGTCTATAAGGTGCCACAGGATTCTTTGCTGCTTCTTCAGGTGATCAGTTACATCTGTTAGAAAAGCAAGGTTGCAGATCTAAGGGGAATCAGCAAGCTGTGGAACCTCCTTGTTTTTCATTTTCATGAAGGAATCAGTCTCCTCTCTAAGTGCAAAAAAATGCTTCAAAACATTTCCACAACTCAGCCATCTAACTTGAGTGTGATACAGAAGTTCCCCATATTCGCTGTCCATACTTGCTAGAAAAGTCAACTGTCTGTGATTCAGCCCTTGTGCACATATAAAATTAAGAGGGGGAGGGATAGCTCAGTGGTTTGAGCATTGGTCTACTAAACCCAGAGTTGTGAGTTCAATCCCTGAGGGAGCCATTTAGGGAACTGGGGTAAAAAAATCTGCCTGGGGATTGGTCCTGCTTTGAGCAAGGGGTTGGACTAGATGACTTCCTGAGGTCCCTTCCAACCCTAATATTCTATGAGTCCATACATCTATAACTTCCTTCATTTGTAGACTTTTACTACACAGGGCTTCTTGGTGCAAAATACAATGTATACTGGTGAAGCTAATTCCTGGTATATTCAGGCTGTTCAGTTTGGTCTTCAATAGCCCAACCACATCAACATTTCCAGAGCACATTGATGGCGCACCATCCGTAGCCAAAGATACGAGTTTGTTCCATGGCAGCACAGCTTTTTCAATGCACTCTTCCAGTCCTTGAAATATGTCATGTCCCATTGTGGTACCCTTCAGTGGCATTAAGTCTAGCAATTCTTCAGTTATATTCAAATTACAATCCACACCTCTAAAGAACACTGCACGCTGTGCAGTATCTGATACATCAGTACTCTCATCAAGAGCAATTGAAAATGCTTTGAAGTCTTTTGCCATTTGAATCAATTGTTTTAACACATTATCAGCTAAATCCGTTATCCTGCATGCAACTGTATTGGCAGACAAGCTTATGCCTTCAAAAACTTTCTTCCTATCAGGACATAAAATTTCGCTGGCCTTCATAAGACATTCTTTTATGAATAAGCCTTCTGTAGAAGGTCGCGATGATTTAGCTAACATTTTGTTTATCACAAAACTTGCTCTTACTGAATCTTCGCTAGACTTGTTAATCCTCGAAAAAAAATTTCTTTGCTTGGCAAATGCTGCTTTAAGTTGCTGAACTTTTTCCTCTCGGACTTTTCCAGTGAAAGCATCATATTTTTCACGGTGCATCATGTCGTAGTGCCGACACATGTTATACTCCTTGGGAACAGCAATCGTTTGCTGACAAATAAGGCATTAGATTTTATCTTTTACCTCTGAAAAAATATAAATTCTCCCATTTGTCTTGAAAAACTCTCTTTTCTTCCATGAGTGGTCTTTTTTTTCGACGAAGTCATTTCCAAGCGGTTTTAATAAAATATACACACTCAGTAAAGCCCCCCACACTGCACTGGGCTGCACCACCACTCCACTCCTGCTCTGCCTCTTCCAGGGGTGGCAGGTTTGTAGAAAGTTTGGTGGTGCCCAGAACCTGCCCTCCCCCAAACTCTGCCCCCACCTGCCTAAGGCTCTGGGAAGGAGTTTGGGTGGGGGAGGGGGTCTGGGGTGCAGACTCTGGGATGGAGTTTGGGGATAGGAGGGGGTGCAGGGGTGAGGGCTGTGGGGCTGGGGAATGAGGGGTTTGGGGCATTGGAGAGGCTCAGGACTAGAGCAGGGGAAGAGCAGCATGCCCTGGCCCCAGTGAAGGAGGGCACTAGGACCCTGTGGCAGCAGGTGATGCCAGAAGTCAGCAGAGCCAAGCGGAGTCAGCATGAGCTGCAGGCTCTGGGGCGATGAGGGGGCAGCAAGTGAGGCCGGGGGACACAAGGGGGAGGTGCGTGGGGGAGGCAGGTGGGGCCGGGGGAGAGACCCAGCCCCAAACATTGGGGCGCAGTGTGCGGGGAGCTTAGCTGCCATATAAAACAACTTGGGGGGGGGGTTGAGGGGAGTTTGGGGGTGACAGGAAGTAACTGGAGTGTGTGTGCAGGGAGCTTGGCAGACAGCAGGGAAGAGCTCCACGGGTCGCAGACTCCTGGTTTAGAGCCATCATAACCTTGCATGATGAGCAATTTTTGCAGCCTGGCTGACCCTGGGAGCAGCTCACATTAAAAAAAACAAAACAAAAAATGAGCAAGTTACCTTCCAAAAGGAAGAACTGAAACATCATAAAAAAAATCAATAACACTAACCCTTATTACCAGTTAACTATCCACTAAGGCGGGGTAGTCAATTATTTTTTTTAACGGTTCAAATTTCATGGTCAAGGTATAGCCAAGGTTGGGTTGCCACATTTCTAATTGCTGGTAACTGGACCCTAAGGCCCCACCTCTTCCCCCAAGGCCCTGCCATGTTCTGCCTCTTTCCTTGAGGCCCTGCTCCTTCTCTGTCTTTTCCCCCAAGACCCCATCCCTGTTCCGCCTCTTCCCCCCAGGTTCTGCCCCAGTAGCTCGCTCCTCCCCCCCATCACTTTCTGGATCATCTCCATCTCCCTCCCTCCACCTCCAGCTGGGCTCCCTCTGCTGTGGGGCTGGGATGGGCGCTGCTGCTGCAGCCTTACAAAAAGCCAGCTTGCAGGTAGGAGGCAGCCGTGGCTGAGCAGGGGCTAATGCGGGCTAATGACCTCCCCCGTCCCACAGTACATAAAAACATAAGAATGGCCATACTGGGTCAGACCAAAGGTCCATCTAGCCCAGTATCCTTTCTTCCGACAGTGGCCAGTGCCAGGTGCCCCAGAGGGAAGGAACAGAACAGGTAATCATCAAGTGATCCATCCCCTGTCGCTCATTCCCAACTTCTGGCAAACAGAGGCTAGGACCACCATTCCTGCCCATCCTGGCTAATAGCCATTGATGGATCTATCCTACATGAATTTACCTCGTTCTTTTTTGAACCCTGTTATAGTCTTGGCCTTCACAACATCCTCTGGTAAGGAATTCCACAGGTTGACTGTGTGTTCTGTGAAGAAATACTTCCTTTTATTTGTTTTAAACCTGCTGCCCATTAATTTCATTTGGTGACCCCTGGTTCTTGTGTTATCTACTTTCTCTACATCAGTCATGATTTTATAGACCTCAATTATATCTCCCCTTAGCCGTCTCTTTTCCAAGCTGAAAAGTCTCAGTCTTATTAATCTCTCCTCATACGGAAGCCATTCCATACCCCTAACCATTTTTGTTGCCCTTTTCTGAACCTTTTCCAATTCCAATATCTCTTTTTTTGAGATGGGGTGACCACATCTGCACACAGTATTCAAGATGTGGGCGTACCATGGATTTATATAGAAGCAACATGATATTTTCTGCCCTATTACTTATCCTTTTCTTAATTATTCCCAGCAATCTGTTCACTTTTTTGACTGCCGCTGCACATTGAGTGGATGTTTTCAGAGAACTATCCACAATGACTCCAAGATCTCTTTCTTGAGTGGTACCAGCTAATTTAGATCCCATCATTGTATATGTATAGTTGGGATTATGCTTTCCAATGTGCATTACTTTGCATTTACCAACATTAAATTTCATCTGCTATTTTGTTGCCCAGTCACCCAGTTTTGAGAGATCCTTTTGTAGCTCTTCGCAGTCTGCCTGGGTCTAAACTATCTTTAG
This sequence comes from Cuora amboinensis, assembly GCA_004028625.2. Lineage (NCBI taxonomy): Eukaryota > Metazoa > Chordata > Testudines > Geoemydidae > Cuora > Cuora amboinensis. Next base: position 58,123 of record ML205190.1, on the reverse strand, counting down.
TAATTTTGTATCATCTGCAAATTTTGCCACCTCACTGTTTATCCCTTTTTCCAGATCACTTTTGGTGTCTGGTCGGTACCTCTGGAGTCAAGTTCCAGACAAAATAATTAAAAAAAAGACAATAATGATAATAAGTAAATCTAAAGATTTTGGGGTCCATTCAAAAGCATCTGGCAGTCAAGATTTAGCCCCCAGTCTACCAATTGGCTACCCCTGCACTAAGGGCTAGATTCACATAGGTACTTAGGAAACCAACTGTGGGGGTTAGGTGCCTAAGTTGCAGTTCTAGGCTCCACTGCAATTCACAAAACTCTTGCTGAACACTGTAGGGAAAAGACGGTTACTCACCATTGTAACTGTTGTTCTTCGAGATGTGTTGCTCATATCCATTCCAGTTAGGTGTGTACGCGCCGCGTGCACGTTCGTCGGAAGATTTTTACCCTAGCAACACTCGGTGGGTTGGCTGGGCGCCCCCTGGAGTGGCGCCGCTATGGCGCCGGATATATATCCCTGCCGACCCATCCGCCCCTCAGTTCCTTCTTGCCGGCTACTCTGACAGTGGGGAAGGAGGGCGGGTCTGGAATGGATATGAGCAACACATCTCGAAGAACAACAGTTACAACGGTGAGTAACCGTCTTTTCTTCTTCGAGTGATTGCTCATATGCATTCCAGTTAGGTGATTCCCAAGCCTTACGTAGGCGGTGGGGTCGGAGTGAGATGTTGCAGAATGCAAAACTGCTGAGCCAAAGGCTGCATCATCTCTGGACTCTTGGACCAACGAGGCAAAGGTGTGGACCGAGGACCAGGTAGTTGCACGACATATCCCCTGGAAGGGTATGTGTCAAACAGATAGTTAAGGGTTAAAGTCTCTTTTACCTGTAAAGGGTTAACAAGCTCAGTAACCTGATGAACACCTGACCAGAGGACCAATCAAGGGACAAGATAATTTCAAATCTCTGTGGAGGGAGGTCTTTGTTTGTGTTCTTTGTTTGGGTTGCCATTCTCTCTTTGGATTTAAGAGAGGCCAGACATATTCTTCAAGTTCTCCAAGGTTTCCTGAAGTATTTTCTTCTATTCAGTATAGTGAGTATTAGAAGGTGGTTTATTCTTATAATTGATTTCTACATTTGCAATTCTGTGTTTGCTGAAGAAATATCTTTATTTCTGTTTGCTGTTACTTTGATTATTCTGAGGAGGAGGGAGGGGAAGTCTCTCCAGTTTTTATAAGTTAAACCCTGTAATATATTTTCCATCTTGGTGTTACAGAGATAGTGTACTTTCTTTCTTCCTTTTAATAAAATCTCTTCTTTTTAGAACTTGATTGATTCCTTCCCTTGTTTGGATTTTCAGGGGAAGGGGAGGGGGGAAAAGTGAATCCCTCTTTGTTAGATTCAATAAATTTGAATCAAGGTATCTCTACTAAGGACTAGGAGAGGGGAGGAGGGAAATAGGTTATTTCCCTTTGTGTTGAGATTCAAGGAGTTTGGATCTGTGTTCCTCAGGGAAAGTTTGGGGGAACATGGAGTGTGCCAGACACTAAAACTGGCTGGTGGCAGCTTTTACCAGATCTAAACTAGGATTTTAGTTTAGAGGAGTCCATGCAGGTCCCCATCTTGTGGACGCTAAAGTTCAAAGTGGGGAATAAACCTATGACAGTATGTGAGCCAGGAAGGCAGCAGAGAAGCCTGAGCCCTGGTGGAATGTGCAGTAAGGTGGCTTGATGGAACATGGGCCAAATCACAGGAGGTGCGGATGCACGACGTCATCTGAGATGAAATCCTCTAGGAGGAGACAGGTATGCCCTTCGTCCGGTATGCCAGTACGACGAAGATTTGGGGGCGTTACGAAAGGGCTTTGTCCGCTCGATATAGATTGCGAGTGCCCTATGGACGTCTAGGAAGGGCAATTGTTGCTCCCTTCGCGATGAGTGTGGCTTCGGAAAGAAGACCGGAAGGAAGATATCCTGGTTGATATGAAAGGCTGACAGCACCTTAGGGAGGAAGGCCGGACGTGGTCACCACTGCCCTTGTCCTTGAGAAACACAGTATACCGTGGGTCCATCGTGAGAGCCTGAAGCTCGGAGACTCGTCTGGCTGATGGAAAGGCTACAAGGAAAAACTGTCTTCCAGGACAGGTATATCAGCGAGCATGTTGTCAGTGGCTCGAATGGGGCAGTCATAAAACTGGTTAGAACCAGGTTGAAGACCCAGGTTTTGGTGGGGGCCAACTGGGGGGTATAAACGCTCCAAGCCCTTGAGGAACCTAGAAACCACAAGGTGTAAGAATACGAAGCGGCCACTCTCCGCTGGGTGGAAGGTAGAGATGGCTGCCAAGTGTACCCTTAATGATGACCGCGCCAGGCGCTGCTGTTTGAGAGACCAGAGGTAGTCCAAGATGGAATGGATCGGGACCTCGGTGGGAGAAACATTGTGCATTTTGTAGCAGCAGGAGAAACGCTTCCACTTGGCTAGATACGTTAACCGAGTGGAAGGTTTCCTACCACCCAGGAGAACCCTGTAGAACCGAGGCAGAACAATGTAACTCGGATCGGTTTAGCCATGCAGCAGCCATGCTGTGAGGTGCAGGGATTGCAGGTCTGGGTAGTGAAGCTTGCCGTGATCCTGCGTTATGAGGTCTGGGCAAAGAGGCAGGGGAATAGGGTTGGCTACCGACAGGTGTAGAAACCTGGTGTACCAGTGCTGCCTGGGTCACGCTGGAGTGATCATGATCAGGTGCGCTCTGTCCCTGCGGAGTTTTAGCAGGACCCTGTGAACTAGCGGGAACGGTGGAAAAGCATACAGCAGATGGCTCATCCACGGCATCAGAAAAGCATCCAAGATTGAGCCCGGGGAGAGGCCTTGGAATGAGGAGAACTTCTCTCTCTTTCTGTTCTCGCGAGAGCGAAGAGGGCTATGCGGGGAAAGCCCCACTTCTGGAAAACGGAATGGATAACGTCCGGACGAATCGACCACTTGTGAGACAGGAAGGATCTGCTAAGGCGATCCGCCAGAATGTTCCAGACCCCTGGGAGAAAGGACTCTACCAGGTCTATCGAGTGGGCTGTGCAGGAGTCCCGGAGCTGGATAGCTCTCTGCAAAGAGGGGAGGACCGTGCTCCTCCGTACTTGTTTATGTAATACATGGCCGTTGTGTTGTCCGTGAACACCGAGTCAGCAGCACCTGCAAGGCCGTTGTGTAACGCCTGGTACACAAGGCAGACTGCTCTCAGCTCTCGGACATTGATGTGCAAGGCCAGCTCTTGAGCCGACCGAAGGCCGTGAGTGCGAAACTGACCCAGGTGAGCACCCCAGCCGAGAGATGGGGTGTCCGTCATGAGGGACCCCGAGGGGTGAGGTGGATGGAACAGCATCCCTGCACACACCAGGGAGGGCGTCGACTCCCAGTCGAGGGAGCCTAGGATGCTCGGGGGGAATGAGACGACCATGAGTATGCTATCTCTGCCCGGGTGGTACACCGAGGTGAGCCACGATTGAAGTGGACGGAGGCGAAGCCTGGCATGTTTGGTTACAAATGTGCAGGCAGCCATGTGACTCAGGAAACCTAGGCAAGTGTGAGCCAAAGTTGTCGGGAAGGTCCGTAGACCTTGTATAATTGTTACCATCGCCTGAAACCGAGGCTGAGATAAGCAGGCTCTGGCGAGACTGGAGTCCAGGATGGCCCCAATGAATTCTATTCCCTGTGTGGGAATCAGATGGATTTTTCTATATTGATCATCAGGCCTAGACGCAGGAATAGGTCCGTGTCGATGCCCACATGACTGGTAACTTGGGCCCCCGTGGTCCCTCGAATGAGCCAGTCATCTAGGTATGGAGAACGTGTATCCGACGGTGGCAGAGAGAGGCGGCGACTACGGCCATGCACTTTGAATATACTTGGGCTGTATAGAGCCCAACTGGGAGGACTGTAAACTGGAAATGATGATGGTTGGCCACAAACCAGGGGTACCTTCTGTGTGGAGGAGAAATGGCGACGTGAAAATAAGCGCCCTTCATATCGAGGGCGCCATACCAGTCTCCGGGATCCAAGGATGGGATGACGGTCCCCATGGATACCATGAGGAACTTCAGCTGTATCATGAACTTGTTGAGTTCCCGCAGGTCTAGGATAGGTCTGAGACCTCCCTTCGCCTAGGGGATTAGGAATTAGTGGGAGTAGAACCCTTTGCCCCTTTCGTCCTTAGGTACCTCCTCTATAGCTCCGATGGAGAGGAGCGTCCGCACCTCTTGCAAGAGGAATCGCTCGTGAGAGGGGTCCCTAAGAGGGACGAGGATGGGTAGGCTTTTGCCCCATTGGTGGTTAGAAGGACCCTAATTTTGGCTCCTTTGGGGTCCTGATTGACGCCTACGACTGCGTAAGCCACGCCCGCTGGCAAAGCCCTGTCTTTGTCTAGGTGCAGGGTATGGGCGGTGAGGCTGGGGACGGAAAGGTTGGCGCTGAAGCACCGGCATGTGCATGCCGAGAGAGAGCGCAAAGTGACCCTGCTGCCCTTTAGGCTTTGCAGCCTAGGGCCAGTTTTTTCGGAGAACAGGCCTTTGCCATTGAAGGGCAAGTTCTGTATAGTGTGCAGCAGCTGCGAGGGAAGGCTCAATAACTGGAGCCATGAAATGCGCCTCGTGGCAACACCCGAGGCCAGAATCGTGGCAGCGGAGTCAGCTGCATCCAACGAGGCCTGGAGGGAAGCTCTCGCCAGCTTCTACCTTTCTTCCAGTAGGGCATCGAACTCTTGACGGGAGTTCTGAGGAACCGACTCTGTAAATTTGCCCACCGCCGCCCATAGTAGCGGCTAAGCAGGGCTTGCTGGTTTGCTACGCGAAGTTGCAGGGCCCCTGCCGAGTACATCTTACGGCCCAGTAAGTCCATTCGCCTAGCCTCCTTGGATTTAGGGGCTGGTGCCTGCTGGCCATGGCGTTCCGTCTCATTGATGGACTGGATGACAAGGGAGCAGGGGGGACGATGTACATATAGGTACCTGTAGCCCCTGGAAGATACCATGTACATGCGTTCGACTGCCCTGCCCGCGGGCGGGATAGTGGCTAGAGACTGCCAGATGGTATCCGGATTGGCCTTGACCGCGGAATGAATGGTAGGGCCACTGTAGTGGAGGTGACAGCCAACAGAATGTCTATGACCGGATTCTGTATCTCCGAGACTTCCACCACTTGGAGATTCATATTGAGTGCCACCCATCTCAGGAGGTCCTGATGGGCCCCCAAGTCGATTATAGGAGGGCCCGAGGAGTACGCTCCTGCCACCGCCTCATCTCGGGAGGAGGAAGAAGAAAGGCCGGAGACAAGCGGGTCCTGTGTGGGCTCGCGCTCCTGGACGACCTCCTGATCCGGTGGGATGAGAGAGTCCGGTGGCTGAACCGGGGCTTCCTCCGTACCGGTCGGAGGGGGGCGGCTAACTGTCGCCTCTGGCACCCAGTGCTCTGACGGAACAGAGCGCGATGGGATCACAGGTAGGCCTTTGGCCTGATGGCACGCCCAAGATGTACAGGGTGACCACTGATGGGGTCAGGGTCCTGGGGCTGGGGCACCTGGAAGACTCTGGTGTGCACATCTGAATAACAGCCCTGCGCATATGAACTGCCCGCGCGGGATGACACTGATGCATGTTTGGATGGCCATGGAGGAGCTGAAAAGCCCTGGCAGAGTCTCCCTCTCTAGCTGACGTCGCTCGACGCGGCACCGGGAATCGGTATCGGGAGGCATACCGGTACCGGGAGCGAGAACAAGACCTGCGACCGGAGCGGTGCCGGGAGGTCGACCGAGATCTCGAGGCTCGACGTCGGGAGTGGCTACGGGAATCTAGTGCCCGGAGCGGTGCTGGGAGCTAGATCAGCGCCGAGTGTACTGGGCCGGCAAACGGGACGCTGATCGGTGCCGCGAGTAAGACCGGTACCAAAGTGGAGAACGGTGCCAGGACTGCGAGCGGCGTTGGCACCTGGATTGGCGACGGGACCGAGAACATCTGTGGGACCGCGATCATGAACGGTGCCGCTCTGCGGTGCCGACGCAGGGTGGTCTGATCAAGGCAGGCTTGCCGATCGACTGTATAACCTGCACTGGCGGTGCCGGGGGTTGAGGCAGCGCAGGCGCTGTCATTGCAATCAAATCCCTCACCGTGGAAAATGTCTCTGGTGTGGAGGGAATAGTGAGCTCAACCACGGTTCACACCGGGGAGCATTCAGGCACCAGACTCGACGGCTCTTGCGTGGCCGGAGTTGACAGTGCCGATATTGTCGGTGCCACGGCAGGTATCAGTGCCGGGCGGTCCGACTTAGTATAGCGCTCGGGCTGTGGAGCAGGCGGCTCGGACGCAGCAGGAGTCTTGTGCCTCTTCATCCTCCAGGAGAGGGATCCGTGCAGTGATGAGCTGCCAAAATCTTAACAACGGGTTCCCTATAAAAAGTTCTGATTTAACAACGGGTTCCCTATAAAAAGTTCTCATTTAAGGGATGTGCGACAGCATGTATTTTTTGTACCAATAGGGTTACCATACGTCCATATTTTCCCAGGAGGTGATTAAGAACCGAAAAGCCTGACATGCCCAGGAAAATACAGATGTATTTTAACCCTACCTAAAGTTCATTTTTAGAAAGATGGGGCTGAACTAGAAATGAGCTCCGTTTCACATGTGTGGGTGGTGATCAGGGACAGTCTCAATTTTTGGGTCTTTTTCTTATATAGGCTCCTATTACCCCTCACCCCCGTCCTGATTTTTCACACTTGCTGTCTGGTCACTCTAGGGTGTGCACATGTGTGGGTTCCAGCTGCTCCCTGCCCCCCCCTCATTAAAGCAGGTGTGCAGGGTTACTGCCCTGGGAACTGCAAGGCACCAGTGGATGTGGGGCTGGCTGCAGATAGGGGCGTGAGGCAGGGCTAGCTGGAGGCAGGGAGTGACACGGGCTGGCTGTGGGCAGGTGATGCAGACGGGCGGGCTGCGGGTGGCTGTGGGCAGGGGGTGGCTGCGGGCGGCTGTGGGCAGAGGCTGGCTGCAGGCAGGGGGTGGCTGTGGCAGGTGCTGTGGGCAGAGGCGGGCTGCGGGCAGAGGGTGGCTGTGGCAAGGGCTGGCTGCGGGCAGAGGGCGGCTGTGGGCAGGGGCTGGCTGCGGGTGGCTGTGGGCAGGGGGTGGGGCAGGGGCCGGCTGTGGGCAGGGGCTATGGGCAGGGGCTGGCTGGGGGCAGGGGGTGGCTGGGGGCAAGGAAGGCGGGGGAGGGGTGCAGACACTCACACGGGGGGAGCGGCTGGGAGCAGCAGGAGGCAGCCGGGGACTCACCAGGCAGCAGCAGCAGCAGCAGGAGCCCCGGGGCCAGAGGTCCAAAGAGCAGGAGCAGCAACAGGGCCAGGAGGCAGCTCACATGGCTCTCGCAGCACAGTGCAGCACCCCCCGGTGGCCGGGAGGAGGAATTACAGGCTTCCCAGGCAGAGCCCATCAAAGCTTCCCTCCCAGGGGAAGCTAGTTAACAAGCGGTTCTAAAACCGCTTCTAAATTTAACAACGGGTTCGTGCGAACCAGCTCCAGCTCACCCCTGGATCCGTGCCAAGCGGATGTCGGTGCCGGCCGGTGCCGAGAGGCCTTGGCGGTACCGGCGATCCGGTGCCGAGGGAGCGGTTCTTGAAGACTGACCAGCGCTCGATGCCGAGGGCGGAGGAGTAAGAGCTGCCTCTCTTAGGAGCTGCTTGAGACAAAAGTCCCGCTCCCCTTTTGTTCTCGGCTTAAAGGCCTTACAAATGCGGCACTTATCCGTTAGGTGAGATTCCTCGAGGCACTTAAGAAAGGATCTCTTGTCGGCATCGGCTTATGGCCGGCCGAGCACGGTTTGAAACCCTGTGAACCAGGCATAGTACCCAGCACCGGGTGCAGGGAAGGGGATAATCCCCGAACCCCTGTGAACTATACACTAACTATACTACAAACAAATAAAGTTAACTACCACTATATAAATCTGAACTATATATACAGAATTAACGAGAGAAACTACGAGTAGCTAGGGAAGTGGAGGTCAGCTAAGCCGCACTCCACTGTTCCAACGACCGACACAGGCGGTAAGAAGGAACTGAGGGGCGGATGGGTCGGCAGGGGTATATATCTGGCGTGATAGCGGTGCCACTCCAGGGGGCGCCCAGCCGACCCACCGAGTGTTGCTAGGGTAAAAATCTTCCGACAAACGTGCACGCGGCGCGCACACACCTAACTGGAATGCATATGAGCAATCACTCGAAGAAGAAACAATACCTCCTAGGCGTGGTCAGATCCACACTGCCCCTGAAATAAGTGACCTGATTTTCAGAGGTGCTGAACACCTGCAGCTGTCAACGATTTTAATAGTTTATCAATTCATTTGGATTTAGTACCCAACTTTAGGCACCCAAATTTGAAAATTGTGGCCTGTATGAATTCTGAATATATATCAAAATGTATCTCCTTCCCTTAACTTACTTTTATGTTTACGTTATTTTTAACTGTAATATTCCTTACTATACAGACATAACAGCAACTTCAACTTAAGTTATCCATGTTTTTGTCTATTAATATTGTGTTTAAATTTTACAGTGAAAAACATGAAACAGCAAGAACAGAATTGGAAACCAATATCAGAGTGCAATATGGCCTGCTTTTGAACTTCCTGATTGAAAATTTATACATAAATAAATCTCAGTGTTATTTATTTAATAGTTTTTTCATTTAATTTCCTTCATTAAAAGGAAACATGTATCTAGCTGACAAATCTTTCTGAACCTCCTCCATTTAGAATCATAGAATATCAGGGTTGGAAAGGATCTTAGGAGGTTATCTAGTCCAATCCCTGCTCAAAGCAGGACAAATCCCCAGACAGATTTTCGCCCCAGATCCCTAAATGGCCCCCTCAAGTATTGAGCTCACAACCCTGGGTTTAACAGGCCAATGCTCAAACCACTGAGCTATCCCTCCCCCCATTTAGTGATGGCTCCTCACCCCAGCCAGCTACCAAACCTTCACAAGCCCCTCAACTTCCTTCAGTGAAAATACCTGACCCTTTTGTGGTTACTAAATTCTCATCCTCACGCAATGACCACACCCAAGCCCTCTTGGCTGTCAGGACCTACCAAATCACACCCCAGTGGTAGCACCTGCCTCTCTTCTTGGCTACTTTAAACCCTCCCAACTAGAGCTGACTGGAAAATGACAATTCTGTTTCACAATAACTTTCAAGGTATGGAAATTTTGTCTTCATTCCACACTGGAACAAAACCAAAACCTTTTGAACATTTTTGCAAAACAGAACTGTTGTAAAAACATCCATTTTTAGATTGAAAAGGCTAGGGTTTTGATTCAACTCTCTCACCCTCTCTCTCCAACTGACTGGAGAGTCCAACCTAGACTTCAGAAACCTTCCCATCAAAATGTTTCCATGAAACATTTCAGCTTAACAGCATTTTACAACAAAAATTATGTCAAAAATGTTCCAACCAGCTCTACTCCTGACCTTCATTTCCTCAGTGACATACCTGGCCTCCTTTTGACTGCTAAACACACCCTCGTTTTCTCTCAATGAGAGAATCCCATTCCTTCTGGATGCCAAACACTGTCAAACTCACCTTTCAATGAAAGCAACCAACCTCATCACCTGGCTTGAAAACACTCCCTACCTCAAAAGCAATATCTTCACTGTTAAATACATTGTGTTAACGCAGGATGGCTACACTCTTCACCTGGGGTTTACTTCCATTAGTTGTATCAAGGTAATCTTGTCGCTACTAGGATTTTACATGCTGCAATAGCTAACTCATGATAGCTATCTCGATGTAAAACAACAAACTGTTTTTGTTGACAATGAAGACAGCAACAGACAGAGAGGAAGGCAGCATGAGATGAACACAAGATTTACTGGAGGGAGGAGTAAAGAGACACAAGGTATTTAAGTCTGGCTGGAGAAAGACCATGAAAGATATTTAAGTAGAAGTGCTATTTTTAACTGGTTTGTTAAGTGAAAAAGGTGCCAGTGGGGTGTGTGAGGATTGGAGTGATGTAGCTGTACATACTTTCATATACCCAATAATAGCATCTGTCACTAGAAGTACATGCTCTGTTCCAGTGTAAAACCAATGTCCTCTGACAGAAGTATCCCTTGTATCACAGGCACTTTGAAAGGCCTATTAACCCTAGACAGAATCCCTAGGTTACTAGCCCTAACCTATTAAATCTACTTTCAAGACAGACCTAGCAAACTGCTAGTTGTAAGAAATGCTTGGTCTTCTAAAAGAAGACTACTTTAAAATCACTTATTTTCTGGCAAAGTTCATTGCATATTTTCCACTGTTTTATTGCTGTGTTTTACTACTCTGTGGAAGCCCCCAATATCTTAAATATTGTTTTTTGCCTTGGAAGTGACAGGAGGAAAATCTGTTGTGTGTGTGACTAGTAAACGCAAAGATCCTGCTGCCCCTGCCAGAGCACGTTATTAGTGCTTGCAGAGAAATGTACGTGACTTGCTGCAGACAGCACACAATTTGCCTGATGGTTTCTCAAAGCATAAGCCAAAAAAAAACAAAAACCCAACTTCAATAACACCACAGCTAAAGTTACAAAACACATGGAAGTTTTTGTTTTTAAAAGAATATATTCTCATTTCTCAGAGTGAGCTAGACACAAAGGTAAAACATTAACCAGTGTTTATATGCTGCTTTTCTTAATAAAAGGTTGGAAGAGAAAAAATTGTTAGAGAAAGACTAAAATGAGACAATCTTAATAAAATACCAAGTATGCATTGATATTTTATAGAACATAAAGAGGGTTGATGTTAGCATTGGCAGCCGTAATTCGACAGCCCACTATCTGTCTGAAGAGGTGACAACTCTTCTACTAAGTAACCTCCACTGTTTAAAAACCCCCAAATGGTTGAGGGTCCTTATTTTGATTTTATACTTGTTTCTATAGTGTCTGCCTCTATGGCAGCTCAGGAATGATGGCAAATTTAGAGCTAGAGAATAAGGCTGATTTTCAAGAGTGTCGAGGGATTTTAGCCACCCAAATCGCATTAGAATTAATCGACGTTATATGGCTAAATCTTCTTGTCAGCTACAAGGTCCTCTATTTATCCACAAAGCAAGTACTGACCCATCCTCTCTCCCCCTTGCCATGAGGACTGGCTCAATGGGAAGAGAGGAATTCAGTCTCCAAAGCCTTTTCTGGTGAAACTGCTAACAAGGGGTTAAATACCACCTGTGATGGTAGTTTTGAGATTGTGGACACTTGTCCACTATGGACTAGACTAAGACTTAATTTATTTCACAAACATAACCAAACTAGCAATGAATTTGGGTTACTAGCAATAAGCAGGACCCCTTTTCTCCCACTAAAGAATATGAATAACTCCCATTCAAATAATAGCAGTTATTTGTAGCCTGCAAAGAAAAAAGTAGTTACTGACCTCCTGTAACTGTTGTTCTTCTAGACGTGTTGCACACATCCCTTCCACTCTTGGTGTGCAAGCAGCTCAGCCATGCTCCTGGCCAAAGCGATGGCTTCTAAAAAAGCCACCTTCGATGATAGCTATATCACAGGGCACGTTGCAAGAGGCTCAAACGGAGGCTCCATAAGTCCTGACAAAACTAATTTCAAGTCCGGGGAGAGGGTGACATAGACTTATAGACTCTAAGGTTAGAAGGGACCATTATGATCATCTAGTCTGACCTCCTATACAACACAGGCCACAGAATCTCACCCACCCACTCCTGTAACAACCCCTAACCTATGTCTGAGTTATTGAAGTCCTCAAATCGTGGTTTAGATTCAAGGTGAAGAGAATCCTCCAGCAAGTGACCCATGCCCCACACTGCAGAGGAAGGAGATAAACCTCCAGGGCCTCTGCCAATCTGCCAACATGCTCCCATATCTGAGTGTATAACCTTTCTAGGCCTTTCAAAAATGTGATTGTCATATATTTAGAAAAAAATAGAACAGTTGTCCATGCGAGGATGGAAAACTGACACTGTTGCCAAGTGGACCTTGATAAAACTGACAATGCTTGCTGTTTTAGATGCAATAGATAGTCCAGTATATGCTGGATGAAGACTAAATCAGCGAAATACAGGATTGACAAAATCAGATGGAAAGACACTTCTACTTCGAAATGTAAGTAGTCTTGGTGGAGGGCTTTTTACTATGTAACAAGACATTGCGAACTGGCTCCAAGTCAGGCTCCTTTCTAGGATTTAGCAATGGAGCCTCCAGGCTGTTAAATTAAGTTCCCACAGGAGCAGCTGACCGTGATTCTGAAAAATTAAATCTGGGTCCAATGGAAGTGAAATCAGAGCCTCCATCAACAGACCCAGGAGATTAGAGAACCAGTGCTGCCGGGACCATGCTGGGGCTATTAATATCTTATGACTGATATTTAACAACGCTCTGTGTAGGAGTGGAATTGGAAGAAAAGCGTAGCAGAGCTTGTTCAACCTGTGTAGGAGGAAAGCATCTGTGATGAATCTGGAACTGTAACCTTGTAGGAGCAAAACCGATGGCATGTCTTGTTGGTTTTGGTTGCAATAGGTCTATCTGGGGATTCACACCGCCCTAAAATGTGTGTGGCAGACTCACTTATGGTGACTTGTAAATAATCTGCTTAGGTGGCCTGCCACTTATTCTGCACCCCTGGAAGGTAGTAGTCTTCAAGACTGATTGAATTGCAATGCAAAACTTCCACAGGTGAACTACCTCTTGACAAAGCAGGGAAGAGCAAGCTCCTCACTGCCTGCTGAGTGAAAACATCGCCGCTGCGTTGTCTGTGAGAACAGCCTTTTTCCTTGACTGAGATAGGAAAGATTGACACAGGCGGGCAGGCCTTAGCTCTCTTCTGTTGATGTGTAGAGACAGAAGCAATGGTCCTATCAACCGAGTTCTCTGCATCTAGTCCAACCTGCAGCAAACTTCTCGCTTCAGAATTCTCCTCATCAACTAAAGAGAACTCTTATCTAGTGTCCTCCAGCAACATGTTCTTAAACTTTAAAAAGGAGTCCCAAATATTAAAATCATAATGTCCTAAAAGAGCTTGTTGGTTGGCAGTTCTGAGTGGCAACCCTGAAGTAGAATAAACTTTTCTACCAGATAAATCTAGTTTCTTAGCCTCTTTTGATTTGCAGGTTGCTGCCTGTTGGCCCTGTCTTTCTCTTTCATTGGCCACTGTCACTACCAAAGAACCTAGGAAAGGATGGGAGTATAGATATACAAACCTCTGGGAGGGAACATAATATTTACATTCAGCCCTTTTTGAGGTTGAAGGAAGGGATAAACGGGTCTACCAGAGTGACTTAATGGGGTCCAGAAATGCCTCATTAAAAGGTCAGGTCACCCAAGAAGGCCCTGTGGTGGCCAAAAATATCAGTAAGGCAATGGGAGGACTCCTTAACCTGGATCCCCAAACTTGTGACAACCCTCTTCAGTAGCTCTTGGTGAGCCTCATAATCACTGGGAAGGAGTGAGGTACATCCTGAGGAAACTGCCTTGTCAGGAGAGGAGGATGAACAAGCCAGCCAGGGCTGGCGCAAGGAAGTTTCGTGCCCTAGGTGAAACTTCCACCTTGCGCCACCCCCCAACCCAGCTAACACTGCCTGCCACCTCCCCCATGGCAGCTAACCAGGCCCACCGACCCCTCCCACCAGAGGAGCCCCCCCTCGCGGCAGCTAACCCTGCCCGCTCCGGCAGCTAACCCAGCCCACCACACCCCCCAACCCGGGGAGCCCCCCCCCCCGCAGCAGCTACCCCTCCACGGCAGCTAACCCTGCCTGGGGAGCCCCCCCCCCACTCTGCAGCAGCTAACCCTGCCCAGGCAGCCCCGCCCCTGCGGAAGCTGACCCTGCCCGGGGAACCCCCCCCCACCCGGGGGCAGCAAACCCTGGCCAGGGAGCCCCCCCCGTGGAAGCTGACCCTGCCCCCTCTGCGGCAGCTAACACCACCCGGGGAGCCCACCCCAGCTCTCCTCCGCTGAGCACACCGGCGCTGCTCTAATTCTTCTCCCCTCCCAGGCTTGTGGTGCCGATTGGAGAATTAGAGCGGGGGCTGTGTGCTCAGCGGAAGAGGCTGAGTGGAGGTGATCTGGGGCGGGGAGTGGTTCCCCTGTGCGCCCCTCGCCCCCGTTACTGTGGGAGGCCCTCCCCACACCCCCACGCCCCAGCTCACCTCCACTCCACCTCCTTGCCTGAGCGGGCTTTTAGGCGCCCTAGGCAGCCATCTAGTTCGCATAGTGGTTGCACCGGCCCTGAAGCCAGCACAGGGTGAGGCGGCTCCTCCTCCACTAGCTGTCCAACAGGGTCTTCCTGCTCAGCACCAGGCCTGGTACCAGGCTCAGGAACAGGTGGCACCTTGTGAATAGACTTCCCACACCTCTCCAAGGACACAGAGCAGGATTGCGTTGTGTATGACATAGAAATCAGAGGAATCCCCACAAGTTCCAAAAGGGCCACTGGACCAGTGGTGGGCCCCAGTGACTTCCTGGCCACATGCTCTATCCTATTTCAGCCAGAGGATCTTGAGGCAACTCAGGGTAGTAATACCTAGGTGAGAAGTAGCATAACTGGCTCCGAAGCTGGGAAACATAAAAAACAATCTCTTATTCAGAGGAGGACGAATCACCTTCTGCTGACCAACGGGGTGGGGAGATCTGTCCCCGACAGTGCCGGAGACCGGTGCCAAGTCAGTGAAGAGTGTAGAGCAGCCAACATTGCAGGATTTCCCTTCGACAGTACTGAAGGAAATGAAGTGTGAGGCAACAAAGGTTGTCTCTATACCAACCAAGTACTGCACTGATGATACTGTCACTCCTCTGCTGGTACCAGGAGCACAGTCTCCTACACAGTACTTCTGAGGGGATTGTGCACCACTGCGCATGCACAGAATTTATGTCCCCCACAGATTTCTTTGCTTCCCTGCAGAAAAATGACTCTCTGATGGGGAAGCAAAGCAAAGTCACAAGAGTGGTCGTGTGATCCTCTCCAGCAGTATGTTTTGGGTGTGCCGGGCAGCCGACAGAGAGGTAAATCACTGTGGGACAGGGGGTGGGACTGGGGGAGACCCGGCTGGTGGCTCCTACCCTGCGCTGGGCTCAGCTGTTAGTCCCGGCTGGCCTGGGGAGGACAGGACTTCCTCTTCCCCCACACAGCATCCAGGACTGAGTCAGACCCACCCCCAGATTTCTCCCCCAGCTGCAGGAAGCTCTGCAAATTCTCCCCTCCCCACACTTACTGCACCCATCGCTCCTCAGTTGCAGGGGAAGGGGATCTCTGTACAGAGAGCTGCTCCCCCATCTGCCCAACCCCCTGCATCTAGACACTCTCATACTCAGACCTTCCTGCTGAGCCTCACCCTCTGCACTCAGACCCCCCTGATGAGCCCCACTCCCCCTGCACCTGGACCACCCTGATGAGTCACCCGCACCCAGATACTCACCCCATTGAACCACAACCAGCTGCACCTGGATCCCCACCCCACTGAGCCCCACTCCTCCAGCATCTGGATCCCCCCACTGAGTCCCCCCCACACCCAGAGCCCCCTGCCAAGATCTATCCCCCTCAGACCCCACCCTGCTGAGTCCCAAACACTTTCACCTGGACTCCCCTGCAGAGTCAGATTACCGTTGCACCCAGAACCCCCGCAACAAGCTGCTGTGCATCCAGATCCTCCTCGCACCTGGATCCCCTCTGAGCCAACAGTATCCAGATTGTCCCACATAGAACCCTCTTAACCCACACCTGGATCCCCCCACACTAAGCCCCTCAACATTTGGATCCTGCCTTGCTGAGCCTGCCTGCCCTCACCTAATGCACCTGGCATGGAGGGACAGGGTGTTGGGGTGTTTCTGTGGCAGGCCCAGTCCTTGCACTGTGTCAGGGTTGGGAAGTCTGTGTCCCGGAGAGGGGAAGGGAAGGGAAGCTGCACAATGGTCTCCCATCTCTGTGCAGCCAGTGGCCTGTGCTCCCCAATGCCATGCTGGAGCCTCCACATTTATTTGACAAATAAAATTTGCAGAATTTTAAAATACTGTGTGCAGAATTTTTAATTTTTTGGTGCAGAATGCCCTCAGGAGTAGCACAGCTGGGGATACCAGTGCTGATCTGCTGAGCCTATCTCTCACTGCTACAGATGCCTCTGGCATTGCCAGTATCAAGATGGTCTTGGGTTGCTACGGTACTGTAGATTTAAAAAGGCGCTCCTTCGGGCACTAGACTTTACAGTACCTGCCTTGGTGCCAGTGTCAACGGTGCCAGTTTCGGCACTACCAATGAAGAGGAGTGCATTGGTCTTGGCTGCACTCTAGTCTTCTCCCTATGCCTAGAGGATTTTGATGCCAGTGACCTTCCTCTCTCGGTGGTCTTATGCCTCTTCTTAGGCACTGGAGAGGGCTAGCAATGCTGGGTTTTGGGAAACATAGGAGGCACACTCCTAACTGATGCTGAAGCAGTTGGTGCGGACTAGGGTCTGATCATGAACGGCAGGTATAATAGGCAAGGGGAGGCATTTCCTCTCCTAGCACAGCTGTCCCTGCTGCCGGACACCTGGGCCGTGGTGCCCCTCCCCCCACTCTTTCCGTCCCTGCTGTGACCCTTTCCCGAGGCTCCGGTGGCTTGCTGCTGTTGCTGCCTGGAGTCTTCCTCCTCTCCTCCATCCCACTCCCTTCCCGCCTCGGAGGTCCCCGCAGCTGACGTCTGCGTCTCTCCTCACCCCACCCTCCCTGCGGGGGTGTGTGTGTATGTGTGTGTGTGTGTGAGAGAGAGAGAGAGAGAATGCGAGTGGGGAGTCAGTGGCAGATGGGGGGGTGAGGAGGCAAGTGGAGGGGATTCCTGAGTAACTTTACACAGTGGAAAAGCCTTCTAGAGACCTAATAGCAGAGATCACTAAAACTGTTGAAGAGCCATTAAAGTGGTAATGAAGCCATTTAACAGGCATTTGCCAATGCCCAGGAAGCCTTTGGCCACATTCAGCAGGATTTTATATTGTAGGAAAATGTGTTATTGGGGTTAAAAACAGTTTCCAAATGCCGACCCTTCAGTTATTCTCTGTACCCAGAAGTAGTAACTGCTAACATGGCTCAAGGAGGAGCTGACAGGGCCAGTAAGTTTATTTCTTGATCTAGTCATTTTATTCAAACCCAGTTTAAGTAAACGAGTCTGGCAGGGAATTCTGTGTAACCGTACTGGGTTTACAATGGCACCAGTGGAGCCATGGCATCGGGCCCATGCTCTAAAGGGGCCCTGGCCCAGCCGACTCCACTTGCATTGCGCCCCGAGCTGCTGGCTCCTCTCCCTTCTCGCTCCCCCCAGCCCCTGCTAGATCCTCTCATCCTGGCCTCCGACCAACTGGCTGAGTGCTCCTCTCCGCCCCTGTCACTGGCAGAGAGGAGCCCTCAGGTGCTGCCACTCCGGGCAGGTGACTGTCTGCTTCGAGCTCCCCAGGAGCGTTGTCCCCCTTTCCCTGCTACTCTGCAGAAGCAGCAGGCTGGGGAAGTCACCTCCTGCACTGCGGGCACCAGCGCCAGATGGGCAGGGCTGGGCGGGACCTCTCTGTGCTCCAGAGCTTCAGCTGTCCTGCTCCCTAGCACTGTGCTTGGAGGGGGGATCCCTGCTCTGTGCTGGTTCAGCAGGGCCAGTGAATACGCCCGGGGGCAAGGCGTGGGGGAGCGGTTCAGGGGGGTGCTGGGCTGTGATGGGGAAGGGGCACTGGGCAGTGTGTGAGGTTTGTGTGTTTTGGGGTGCTAGGCAGTGGGAGGTCTGTTGGGGGGGCACTGGGCAGTGGAGAAAGTCTGTGTATGTTGGGATGCTGGGCATTGGGAGGTCTGTGTGGGACACTGTGTAGTTGTGGTGGTGGGGCTCTGGGGAAGGACATTGGGCAATGGCGGGTGGGGGAGATCTCTGTGTGTTGGGGTGCTAGGGAGTGGGGGTTCTGTGTGAGGTGCAGGGCAGTTGTGGTGTGGCTGTGGGCAAGGGCGGTGATGTGCAGGGCGCTGAGCGTTTGTGGTGGAGGGGGTTGTGGATGGTGGCACTGGGCATAGCAGGTCCAGGGGGGCTCTGACCATAGGGAGTCGGGGGGGGGGGGTCTTGGGCAGGAGGGGCGGCAGTGTGGCGCAGCATTGCCCCTGGCTGGCCCCTTGCTCTGAGGACCAACCTCCCTGTGCCATCCTCCATTGCCCCCAAAGGGGCCCACAAATATTTTAGTGCTGGGCCCACAAAAGGTTAATCCGGCCCTGCTGTGTAAGAAAGGTGATTAAACTACTGCCTTAATGCAGGCTGTCAATGACAAGCACTTTTTCAAACTGAGAGATTAGGCTTCAGTTTGGCGCAGGTAGACTGGCTTTTCATCTCTCTGTATATAGTATACATCGAACTCCCTGCCACACAGAGGAGAATCTATCTGGCAATTGAGCTATATCTGTTGCCTGTTCAGTTCCCTGGGGAATGTTATTAGTGCTTTAAGGTGAAAAGGGGAGAGGATGTCATGGCGGGGGCAGGGTAAGGAGGCGAGCAGTGAGCCAGCTGCACAGCAGGTTGTGGTGGGTGTCTCATGGTGGGTGAGGAAAGGGTCAGGGGGTGAGGAGGCGAGCAGCAGATGGGCTAGCCACAGGCGGGCATGGGAGGAGGTGAGTAGAGGGGGGTATATCTGGGGGGTAAAGAGGTGAGTGGCAAGTCAGCGGTAGGTGGGAGTCGGGCTTGGGCCAGAGCAGAGGTGCAGTGTGAGTGGGGCTGGGGGCGGAAGAGACAGGACAAGGAGCTCGCCTCTCCCAGGGGAAGTTTCACCCACCAACCATGGGTCTGATGGAGATCTCAGGGCTGCCTCCATGACCAAAAATTTTAGCCTGACTGTGGTTTAAAGTCTTTTGCAAATTTGGCAATGATCCGAAATATGAGCTTCCCTTACATACTTTGAGCAGTTTGCATGTGGGTCACTCACAGTCATTGGCCTAGTGCACACAGCGTTTGAACCCCAGTGACTGAGGAATTCCTCAGTATTGAGAAACAGAAACCCCAAAACTAGGGACTGAAAATGAAATGAATCCTATCTACACCATTAATTAAGCACTAATCAGCTACAACACTAAAATATTTATAATACATTTACAATGAGCACTCTTAGAGCACTTGCTACTGCAAGCCAAGCAATTTCAACCACTGTCACGGATGGTAAGAAGGAACTGAGGGGGCTCTGGGATGACTGGGCCCTTGCCCTGATGGGTACCACTGATGGAAAAGTTTCTGATGACTGTGTGAGCGGTGCATAAAAACCAAGAGTTGAAGACACATGTGCAATCACCTGAAGAAGAAGAATT
Organism: Cuora amboinensis; assembly: GCA_004028625.2. Lineage (NCBI taxonomy): Eukaryota > Metazoa > Chordata > Testudines > Geoemydidae > Cuora > Cuora amboinensis. The sequence continues at coordinate 38,808 of ML205190.1, read as the reverse complement.
CCCCTAGGCTGGATTTAAACCAGTTACATAAAATTGAAATGAGCCACCTCTCACTACCAAAGCTATTCAGTCTGCTGTCCTTTGCTTGCCAATGAGCTCTTCACTCATCCTAAATTAAGAATGCTAATTAAAACACATTAGAACTGCAGAACAGCAAAAACCAGAGATATTAGCTAACACAGATATATTGCTAAAGGAGCGAAAATACAAACAAATAGACCAATAGACTTTTAGAGGAATAAAGAAAGATTTTAACACAGAACAGAAGAGGGTGGGAGGGCAGAAACATAAGCCACACACAAGAAGAAGAGAAAATAACAGACAGACTGAAAGAAATTCAACAGTAGTAGAGAAAATGCCGCTCAGAAGTAACAGACAGATATAAAGCAATAAGACAAGATAAAAAATAAAAGGAAAATATAGAAAAAGTATACAATGAGCTAATACTTAGACTTCAGAAGCATGCTAGCCACAGCTCCTGCTAAAGAACATAAAACATCAAAAAGAATAGCAAGAGAAAGCAAGTTTATGTTCTCAATTTTACAAATCTTTAGTCTGTAGAAGGGAAGAACACCCTTTTTTCAACTTGTTTTTCTTCCAAACGTTAAATTTATTATTCTATTTAAAAAGACATTACAGTTTTTATCTGACAGTGTTTATGGACAGTGGTAATATAGTGATGGCTACATACATGCTTCCATAATAAACACCATTGTCATTTGTTCATAAGAACTTTCTCAAAAATTATTTTTGGGTTGAAACTTTCCATATTGTGTCTCAGGACAAGTTCAATTTTAGAGGAAGATAGGTGCAAAATCCATTGCACTGCTTTTCAACTAGAAAAGGCTCATTTCCATTTTAAAAGCATTTTTTTCCCCACACAGAATGCCTATAAGCTGATATGATAAAAAGATGAACCTTTCAATATGTGATTACTTCTTTTGAGGAAAGGCTTCTTGGCCCAGAGCCTTGTGCAGTAAAACCCCACAGGAGGGAGAGACAAATTCCAAAAGTTCAGTTTGCAAAGTTGTTATCAAATGTTCCCCTCAGGAGGAGGGATCTATGCTGCAGCAAAGGAAGCAGGCTGTGTAGCCAGGACTATCTATCATCAAGAAATGGAGCCATGAACTTTGTCCTGGGTCCAGTACAATTAGGGTGCAGAGTAGCATCACTAAGGAAGTTGACACCCTCCCTGCCCAGTATATAGCTTTGGGCCCGGGAGGCAGATACACTCCACAGCTGCTTGATGATTCCTTCTGAGACCACCAGATGTTTCACAAGTCCTGAAGTCCCTGGTAATTGATCATCAAATGTAGTAGAAGGCAAGGAAGCTGCAACTTAGTCCCTAACCTGAACTGTTGAAGCTCAAATGCATTCCCTCAGTCCCTCATGGTGAATGATGTGGAGGTATCCTGTTTCTGCCAAGGCCCACAATGAAGTTTGGGAGACAGACCAGGTACATAATGCAAAAGAAAGGAAGGCTAACGAGAGGGGAGATGATGATCCTAAGAAGACAGTGAGAAGGAATGGATGGGTGAAAAGAGGAAGAAAGGGAGACAAAAGGAGAAATAGCAACGTTTCAAAAAGAAGAAAGGAGAAATGTTAATTGGAGGGAAAACAGACACTGAAGAAAAGAGACAACTAAACAGTAAAGTGGAAAAGTTACAAAGGAAGAGATAGGAAAAATGAAAAAAGAAGAAAAGCAGGATTGACTTGGTCCTCAGCTGCACTGAAGCAGATCAAAATGCAGCTGAGGAGGCAGAGAATAAACCATTACTCCATCCCAACCCTATCTCCTTGAGGCTGGCTGAACCCCAGCACCCACTGACCCAGAATTGATAAGTTCCACTTTGGAGAAACTAGGACTAAAGTGGTGTCTTCCCTCTCCCATAGCCACGTGGCCTTGGGGAAAAACTGAAGAGAAGACCTAGCCAGATACTCCAGCTAATAGGAGAAGCTGCAGAAGCAGCCAAAGCAGGAACATTTGGACATCCAGAGAACTTTCTACAGTTTTGACTGGACTTTCTCTACCCCATGCTGATGGGCTGTTTGCTCCCTTCCTCTCCCTCCCTACCTCACAGTCTCTCATCTCAGCTTCACTCAATACCGGCCCCTCTTACCCTCTCCTCCCTTGTCCTGTCCCCGCAAACCCCTTCCCATCAATGTTCCCTCTCCCTTCACTCTCCTTTCCATTTAGCTGATCACCTCCTAACTAACCCTCCCCACTCCAAAAATCTCACCCTGAGGAACTAACATGTTGTTTGCTGTCATAATGTAGTCCATGCTGCTGGTGTGTTATACCCCTCTCCTCACCCTGTACCTGCCTTGACTATTTAGACTGTAAGCTCTTCAGGGCAGGGACTGTGTGCTACTATGTGTATGTGTTGAGCACAGTGGACACCATTCTCACTGATCCCTGGACACTACCATAATACACAGATTAATAAATAAAAAAACTAAGGTCTGCTCCAACTTGTACTAGCTTATAATGGCGCTCAGGGGGACATTATACCAGCAAGGATTGTGGGTGTACAATGCACTTCGTTCCTGTCTCCTCCAGCCCCTTCCCATCCCCAAAATGCAACCTATGCTGAGGGTGGAAGGAGGGATGGAAGGAGCATATTTCTGGCTGCACTGATTTTATGCCAGCTAATGATTCCCCTATGACTGGAGAACCTTCAGCTGCTCATTTACAGCAGATTTATGGTCCCTATGCACTGCTCTGGCAGCATAAAGTTCTGGCATGGGCCAGGATATGGCCCCTGATTTGGTAGTATTTTACAACCAGTCTGCAGAGGTATAAATAACTACACAATGAGATAGGCAGTGTTATTTTATTGCACACACAAAACTACATTAAAAGAACATTAAGGTTGCATTCTGGTACTCAAGTATTGAGAAATGTCCATTTTTCCACAGGACCCCTACCTCATTCAGTGCATATGATGGACCTACTCTGGGTATTAATCAGAGCTAAGTAGATAATGAGGCTGTTGTCTGTAGGACCCCTGCCTCATTTGTTATAGAAATTGAAAAGTGTGTAGTGAATGAGGCAGAGGCTCTGGGCTCCTCATCTAATCTCAATTGCCATCACCCTGCCCCCCACCTGCTCCTCATATCTGTCTTTCCCCTTCCTGGCTCCTTGTTTCTGTCCCAGTCTCCTTACCCAGCCAGTCCCAATTCCCTCCCCACTAACCTGTTTCCTTCACTCTCTCCCAGTCCCAGTCTCCCCACCCCAGCCAAATCTAATTTCCCTATCTCCTGTTCCAGTCTTCACCCCCTTCTCCAGGTTCCTTGTCTCAATCTACTTGTCATGCTACCTCCCCCAGGTCTGGCTTTTGTCTCTTCTGCATTTGTGTCAGGGCTTCCTTCTCCATACTGCTTAGGCACTAGCGGGAGAAGCACTGCCAGCAAAAGAGAGAGTCTCCCTGCTCCCAGTTTGGGTTTCTGGCCTCACTCTGGTCCACCACAGCCAGAAGCAGCAATTGCAAGGAAATTCATTCTCAGCCCTGGGCTGGAGCATGCTCAGTGCAGATGGAATCTTGTAGAATTTAGCTGCAAAGCTCTAACAAGTCTCTACTGAGCATGTGCAAATTGAGATTTTTTCAAAGTGGCCTGATTTAGGCAGATTTTCACAAAGATGGAAAAAGACAAAGGCCATTCCCCTGCCAAATTTCAAGTCCTCACTCCAAAGCATGCGGACTTCTCAAAGACAAGGTCACTAGAATTTTTAACATGATCATAACACATATGTTTTCCCTAATCTCATTCTTGGAACCAGCTGAACCATTTTTGCTGGAGGTTTCAAAATAAATAAATTAATTAATTAAAAAAAAAAATTAAGCCGGAGGCAGACACGTAATATGGGTTTGACAAAGCTGTAGGTGTCTTATAATGGAAGTGTTGGATAACTTTAATTACATGTGACATTACCAGCTATGCCAATAACAGAAAGCTGCCAAAATAGTGCAATAAAATAGATATGTGAATAAAATACATATACAACATACAAACATTTTATATACTGTTTGGTGGGAAACATTACAGGACGGATTAATCTGACTTGTTATGTCTGTTGTAATTTTAAACCCATATAAAAGGAAAAAGTCATTATTTCTCTATCTGTCATGTTTAGGAGGAACATGTTCTAATTCACATTTAGTTTATTGCTGGAATGAGCAAATAACTAGAAGTCAGGCCTCCTGTTTTCTAATCCCAATTCTACTATTGATTCATTTTGTGACCCTGGCCTTGTCATTTAGGACTAGATCCACAAAGGTGTATAAGTACCTTACTGCCTCTTTAAGTGCCTAAATCCTCCATTTCAACACCACTGACATTCACAAAACTACCACTCAGCAGCTGCCTAACCTTTTAGACCGCTAAATTTCTGATAGTGGGCATATGCAAAGCCAGCTAAGCCCTGACCTTGCACTACACTGACAATGTTCTCACAGCCCTCGTTATAGTCAAATCTCCAGAGGCCCTGAAGCAGAATTCTGAAACTAGGTGTTCCCTTGCCTATCTCACTGGCAGGGCCCATTCCTGTAGACATTCTCAGAGAACACCTAGAGCAGCAGTTCTCAAGCTTCATTGCACTGTGACCCCCTTCTGACAACAAAAATTACTACACAACACCAGGAGTGGGGACTGAAGCCTGAGTCTCTTGAGCCCCGCCACTCTGGGTGAGGGGCCAAAGCCCTGACGCTGCAGATCAGTGTGTGTGGAGAGGGGGCAAAGCCTAAGGGCTTCAACCCTGAGCAGGTCTGTAACCTGAGCCCCGACACCCAGGGCTGAAGCCCTCGGGATTTGGCTTCAGCCTCAGTCTCCAGCAAGTCCACTGTCAGCCCTGGAGACCCCATTAAAATGGGGTCGTGACCAACTTTGGGGTCCTGACCCAGAGTTTGAGAACCACTGACGTAAAGGATCGGGCTGCTGCCTCACACATCAGGTAGCTGAGTGTCTCCAAAACACTTAACAGCCCAGTGGTTAGGGCACTACGCTCCAGACCAGGGACTTGAACCCAAGTCTCTCACATCACATCCCAGGTGAGTGCCTTAACTACTAGGCTTTCAGGCAGAGTTCTTTCTTTACTCTCTGTCTGCTAGGGCATGGATTACCAAAATGGCTGACCTGGCTTAGGCACCTCACTCCAGGAGAGGGTTCACAGCTGACAATTCCAAGCAGAGATAGACATCTCCATCTGGCCTGTAAGTCAAGTGCCTACAGCCGAAAAAAACAGGAAGTAGGCATCCAAATACCTTTGTACAGGGCTGGCTCCAGACCCCAGTGTGCCAAGCAGGCGCGTGGGGCGGCATTTTGCCGGCAGGGCGGCATTTGGCTCCGGCGGACCTTCCGCAGTCATGCCTGCGGGAGGTCCACCGGAGCCCCGGGACGAGCGGACCTGCCGCAGGCATGACTGCGGAGGGTCCCCTCTTCCCGCGGCTCCGCTTGAGCTCCCGCAGGCATGACTGCGGCGGGTGCGCTGGTCCCGCGGCTCGGACGGAGCTCCCACAGGCATGCCTGCGGATGCTCCATCGGAGCCACGGGACCACGGGACCGTCCGCAGGCACTTCTGCCCCGGCTGCGGGACCGGGGAAGGGCGGCGCGGTGCACCGCCCTGCTTGAAGTGGCGGAATTTCTAGAGCCGCCCCTGCCTTTGTAGATCTGGGCCTATACCCCACCCCTTTCCTATGCATTTCACTGCTGGCTGAATTAGGTGGCTCCTTGCTCAGCTTGCTGGCTTCTGAAGATCTCTTTCTTAAGCACCTAACTCTCCCCATGCATTGTATGGGGAACTTAGGTACCTAACTCAAGATTCCACTAGGTTGCTGGGAGCCTAGGAATTAGGTGTAGCAACTACGCACCTTTGTAGATTTAACCCTTGCGCTCTTTGTGCTGTAGCCCATAGAGCTAGCTTGTCTTTATTATATTAACTGCCTTGCCTTTATTATTCTGCCTTTATTATATTCAGGGAACCTACAGGCTTATATCCTGTAAGGCATTGACTTCAGCTGTTAGCATGAGGCTTAAGGCCTATGGACTTTGGTATAGATAAATGGTCCAACGGTAACCCCTATGTTTTGGGGAACTGGAAGTAGAGTGTAAGGTGGAATTTTACCCATAATGACATCAGCCAACCACAGAAACATAAGCTAACACCAGCTTTTGGAAAGTTTTGGAGAGAACATCCAACAACTAAAGTGCCATGGCAACAAATTGAGGTATATGATAATGAGTTGAAATCATGAATATACTAACATATAAAAGAAGGACACCTCAACATTAGTAAGGGGAGGAAATACAAATAAGGAAGAAGGGAAATACCCCTCCTGAATATGATTAGACATGGTAGCATCAGCGTAACATGTTATAAAAGTGGCATCCCAGCCTGGGATAGAGAGATGTAGCCCTTGGGAGGTGCCAGAATGATGGCCACTGGTAAAGAGGAGGAAGGTGACGGTGATGAGGAAGATAATAACTAACATATCAGGTTGTTCTGCAACCTATCTTACTGAGTTAGAGTGTTTGTGAGTGTGCTAAATGTATTAATAAATTATTTGTAAATACAGACATATTCCTATAGTGTTAATGTTGCAACTGTCCACATTGTGGTTCCCAACTATATAATAATTTTAATAATACTGGGCCTGATCTTGGGACAAGAACCTGTCAACCCTCTAAGTGATAACTGGGAATTTTTATCCATAATCTATAGATCAGGGTATAGTGCCTCTGTCTTCCAAACTGTGAAATGAGGATAATACTTACATAATACAAGCACAAGAAGATATTTAAAGAAACTGAGAGGCAGAAAATTTAAAACTGATCCATGGAAACATTTTTTAAACACAACACATAATTACCTTCTGGAACTCATTGCCACAAGATATCATTGAGACCACAAGCTTAATCTTCCTGAGTTAAAGCAGGCACTGTAGACTGCTGCACTGAAGTGGAAGAAGGGAAATTCCATTCTATTGAAGCAGCTTGTATCAAGGCCAGCACTATTGGTAGCAATTATAGTGACTGCATCAATACCTGTGCAGTTTTCCTCAATAAGGCACTAAACTCCGGCACAGGTTCCATTATATTGTAGCTGTTCAAATATCATTAAAGTTTTAGGAGTTCACACCTGCAATCTCACTGGAAGCTGAGACAAAAGTGTAGAAATCTTAGCATGATGAATAATGTACTTCCTTCTGTACTCATTCTGTACTTGTTTATCATTACTGACAATGAGAATTTTGAATGCAGAATCTGCAGTAGAATCCTCAGTGAATATTGTAGAGCAAAGATCTGCCCATAGCGGGCAGATTTTATACTTGTGGCAGCTTGATCAATCTTTTAATTTGCTACTGCCAGACCGGAAACAGGATCCAGGAAAAAGGTCAGAACAGGCATTTTATATTCTCCATTTAAAAAAAACAGAGCAATAAAGTAAGTAGCTAATGAGACACAGCATTGACAGCTGAAATTCATAAGTATCCAGTCCACAAGTAAACTGCTCCTAGTAATTAAATACAGGTATAATGAAAAGGTTCTGCTTAGGGCCAAACTTTAAAATCCTCCTATCAGAAGGGCTAAAAGGGTTTTACATCCTAGACAGTATAAAATAAGATTGCCTGGGAGGCTAGTCCAGAACAGAGAGGGTTAATTCCATAAAATTCACAGTCATGTCAATTGTAAATAATTCCAATGGGACTTGTTCAGATAGTACTGCAGCATTACTGAAAAACACACTACAACTAAAACGAGCTGTTATAAAATCCACCAAAAACTAAGACATATAAAAAGTTTATTAGTCATCACTGAGTTAAAATGTAAACAAGTTCTTTTTAGAGGAATTCAAAAATCTTTATGTCAAAGGTCTGCAGGGCCATAAAACTGGCTGAGAAAATTTTAAAATCTTTTAATTAATCACAGAATTTTATAGGCTCTCACAAACTGTAAAGTAAACATTTACAAGGTAGAGTAAAAGGAAGTCGTCTTTGTACTAAGCAAGCTTACTAACTGTTCAGATCTACCCCACTGGGTCAACCAACTTAGAACTTTACATCAAGTAGCTGTTAAATGAACACTAAGCTCTAGCGCATCAATGCTGCATTCTAGAGTTCTATTTGCTCATTGATGCAGGAGGTTTTAAGCATGTCAAGTGCTGTGAACACAGAATCAGAGAATCATAGGACTGGAAGGGACCTTGAGAGGTCATCTAGTCCAGTTCCCTGCACTCATGGCAGGACAAAGTATTATCATTCTAGACCATTCCTGACAAGTGTTTGTCCAACCTGGTCTTAAAAATCTCCAATGATGGAGATTCCACAACCTCCCTAGGCAATTTATTCCAGTGCTTAACCATCCTGACAGTTAGGAAGTTTTTCCTAATGTCCAACCTAAGCCTCCCTTGCTGCAATTTAATCCCATTGTTTCTTGTCCTATCCTCAGAGATTAAGAAGAACAATTCTTCTCCCTCCTCCTTGTAACAACCTTTTATGTACTTGAAAACATTTGGGAGAACAGATCCCAGTTCTATATCTCTATAATTCATGGAAACACCATTAAAATATACCCAGAGAATATATTACAAGCATCATAAAGAAATCCATGTCCCAGAAGGTACCTTGCTCCTCATTTGCTTTCTCTACAAATAGTTCATATGGACTGATTAAGATGCAACAAAAAGGAAGCAGTTCTGGCATCTTGGCAACAGAAATGTTTTTAAAAGCTGTATCCAGTGGACAAGAGTAATTTTTTACTCAGATATACAAAACATAACTAATTAGAGGTATTTAAATCAATTATTTAAAAAAGCAATAAAAACTTTGCCTCTGCAATAAGTACTTTAACCTACCTCATAATACATAGGCACCTCTTTAACCTTTTTTCCCTTTTGACTTCCAGCTTCCATGATCTGTAAGAAAAGCAAAGTGCAGTACTGTGTTTATTATCTTCATCAGTTTTTTCTTGATTACCCTCAGACTCCCTGACAGTAAAATATATTAGACTGTGACATCATCTTCTAAGGGATGTGGTGAAAGCTCCATCACTTTGGACATTTAAAACTAGTCTGGACAAAGCCCTGGACTACAGTGCATTGACACAGGATGGACTAGCTTACCTAACAGGGTTGTTTTCTTATTTAAACTAATCTATTAATTTTAAATTAACACAGCAGCACTTGTGGCTAAAGGGAAAAAGGCTACCAAGTCTTCAAGAGGTTTTAATAATAAACCATTTTAAATACCTGACCCAAAATTCCTTCCCATGATATTTCGCTGAAGAGCTTCCGCTGTGGCACCTGCACAGCAACAGACAAGGCTTGTGTGTGGACTTCATCCTCAATTTTGTTCCCAACAACAAAAGCAATGCTAGGCTTCCAATTATCCTGTTGATTTTCCAAAATAAAAAATAAATGCATTTAAAAAGTCTTATTTTTGAGTTTTAAGAAACAAGTTATACAGATTACTTCTTTACCAAAGGCAGCTGGTGAAGTCCATAATGTGTATTGAGTATTTCCATGTATGCCACACTTTAGAATACATAACATAAAATTTTAACAAGCATAAACACATGTTGTCCTACTCCTTTACTCCCATCAGGTGGCAGCATTGTGCTATATAAAACAAAACACTTTCATACCACAATGTAACAATTTCTTTATTGGTGAATGCTCTATTAGCACAATTGGAGGAATATTTTAGAATGACACTTACAGACATGCCAGCCTTTAGAATTGAAAAAGAAGCTGAATTTTGTTTGTTGTTGAAAAAAATAAATGAAAAAGAGTTCCAAGTTCCTAGCCTGAAGAATTACGAAATATCAAATGTAACTTCCTGAAATTTAGAGCATTCAGATATTTCAAAACAAAACTTTTATGATCAAAAAGGAATATTACTATTATTTACCTAGAATTCTGTATTAAAATATATATGACAAGGGCAAGTTATGTTCTGTTAAAATACCAACAAATGACCACAAAAACTACCAGGTTGCAAACATGCTGACATATTTCCTAGCAGAATGCATGCAGAATGATATGAAAAAAAGAATCCAAACTCAATTCTGCAGAAATACAAAACGAACACAAATTATACTGTATGGTCATTCTTTGGTGATATCTCCATAATGAGAATATCAAACTACGTTGGAGAACTTGTAAGGGAGACAGTTACTCTCCCAGTCTTCTGAGCGTCTTTTCCTTGAACTCCTTCCTTCTGGGAACACTGCCTCTTGCCAGGGCCCTTCCATGGTCCGGGCCCATCTTCCCCAGCACCTCTATGCCCATCGCCAGGGCTCCCAGCATAAGAACCAGAAGCAGTGGAATTAGAAGCATTTCGGCTGGGGTTCACACTGTGTGGAATTTTGAAAATCTCACCCTTTTTAATCATATGTCCACATGCTCCAATTGCAAAACTTACAATAAAGATGCATAAGGCCTTGTCTACACTACAGTGGGAGATCAATCTAAGTTAGGCTCCTTCAGCTACGTGAATAACAGCTGAAGTCGATGTACTGAGATTTACTTACCATGGGGTCCACACAATGCGATGTTGACTGGAGACGCTCTCCCGTCAACTCCCCTTGCGCTTCTCATTCAGGTGGAGTACACTAGAGTACACTTCACTAGACCCACTAAATCAACCGCCAATGCATCGATCAGCACACGTCAAACCCCCGGTAAGTGTAAACAAGGCCTAAGTAAGGTGTCTCAGTGGTCAACATAGTAACAGGAGGCTGATTGGTAGCCAATGCCAGAGACATCATTTGTAGGCATCATGAGAACAGCAGGTTTTAAGGAGGAATTTTAAAAAGAATAAAGTGTGGCTTTATGAAATTTTATGGAGAATGCTTCCAATTCACAAGGGATGGTATGCAGGAATGTATGAATGTGTTTGTGGGGAAAAAATGATGTAATCAAGCCCAGCATTCTTGGCAGAGCAAAGGGAGGAGTCAACTTCGCATAAAGAAATTACATTTGATAAGTAGGGTGAGTGGAGGGCTTTCTCCTTGACCTTCTAATCTTATTCACCCATCACCTCTCCATTTGTTCCTACCAACTTCTTAAACTGTTTTAAGAGGAAAATAATTAAACACGTACATCTTGGCTAATTGATGACTGGGAATGAGAAAAAAAGATATGCAACTGTCTACAAATATTTCACAGTGTAAGCATTTAGGATGAGGGAGGGAAATGATTCGTTATAGTCCAAGATGGCATGACTACAAGTAATGGGATGAAAGAATGAAAAAGAACACTAAGACTGTGTCTACACTTGCAGCGGTGTGGAGGGTACCTGTAGCTACACATAGCAGTGAAAGGATCTGGCAGGGGGGAGGCAGCAGGGAAAGCTCTGGTAGCCCTTTCCTTTTCCCTGCTGCCTCTTCCCTCCCAGAGCCCTTCCCAGCTGTCAGAGCCTTTCATTATAGGTGAGGAATGGCTCTGACAGCAGGACATTACACTGCTGCAAATAGCAGTGTAGACATGGGAGGCACTGCTTGGGCGTGTAGAGAGCCATGTAGGGTATATACCAGGGGAGCCAAATTGCGGCTCTTTTACAGTTAGGGTGAAGATTGTGGAGCCCCCCTACACCTGCCTATTCTCAGCCTACCAGATTGAGAGGGGGGAGTTCAGGGCTTCTGCCCTGCGGGGGTGGGACTAGGCAGGGCTGGTGCAAGGATGTTTCGCGCCCTAGTCAAAACTTCCACCTTGCGCCCTCCCCCGTCCCTGAGCCTCTGCCCTGAGGTGCCCCCCCACAGCAGCTCCCCCCCTCCGCCCTGAGGCGCCTCCCTTGCGGCAGCTTAGGCGCCGCAAGCCTGGGAGGCGGGAGAAGTGAAGCAGCCATGGCGTGCTTGGGGAGGAGGCGGGCCAGGGGTGAGCTGGGGCGGGGAGTTCCCCTGCATGCCACCCCCTCACACACACACTTGCTGCAGGCAGCCCTCCCCGCGCTCCCCTGCCCCAGCTCCCTCCGCCTAAATGCCGGCGGCGACCGGGTGGCCGAAGATCCGGACACCGCGGTCGCTGCCGAAGAAAATGCTGCCCCCCAAATTCTAGCGCCGTAGGCGACCGCCTATGTCACCTAAATGGTTGCACCGGCCCTGGGACTAGGGGCTTCTGCCAGAGATGACTGTACCTGCTGAGAGCGGGGGGGCACAATTTAAAGGTTCACCCCACCCCCAGTAGCCTATGTCACACCCAGGGTGCCATTTCAGATTTTGGTGGGGTAGGGGCAACTTTAACCATGATTCCAGAGGCTACTTGGGCAATTGAAAACTCTTGGTTTTTTGCAGATAATAACTTAGATACAGTGCTCCTGTTAGATAATAATTTCTAATTCCTACATAAAGAAAGAAAATTAAATAAGGGTTAGACCTTAGCTCTAATACTAACATGTTCTGACATTTTGTGTATAAAGGGACACTGGTTAGGTTTAAACATTTAATGTATATTCTTACTTTGTTACTAATTCTTGAATACAACGATTGAAACAATTGTAGAAAAATTTAGATTACTCTCTATTACTTTTTTACTGTTCATTAAGCTTGGAATTGATCATTTAACTTTTGGAAACATCCTACGAGGGCAAGGCCCTGAGAGTTATACTGCATCTGCCTGGGGCTCTAGGGATGTTACCCCACTACAAATAATAGACTAGAAACTGATTTTAAACAGGAGTGAAACATACAATTTCAAGTCACTTTCACAGTATTGCCAATCCCAAATGTTCAAAAATCATGAATCAGGCTCACCAAAAATCATGAGATTCACTTTAAGATTATGTAAAAATTATATATTTGGTGTTCTTTTTATTTAATGGTATTCTGCTTTTTGAGCCTTTAGGGTGTGCTGGGATCACATTTTGAAGCTTTCTCCAGAGGCACAAGGGCTAGAAACTTCAATTTTTCTTTAAGAATGAAGGCTGAAATCATCACATATCACTTGACTCCAGGAGCTGGGGCTTTATGAAAACAATAATTATCATGACTCTCATAACAAAATCATGAGAGTTGGCAACACTGCTTCTGTTTAAAGGCTAGCTATTTCCCAGAAGGGTCTTAAACACAACACTACGGTGACTGAGTTGCAGTCTCCATAGGAGAATATTTTAAAGTAAACACTAAGAAAATTCCACGTTTTAAAGTTGAGAAAAAAATTGAGACTTCTGAGGTATATCAGGGCCACTCAGGCAGGAAAGGAAAATAAACAGGCATAGGAGCTCTGGGCAGCTCTTCCTCTTGAAAAAAAGTTGGAGGGTCAAATCTTCTAGTCCTTAATCAAGTAAAGCTATTGGCATCAGTGCCTCCACTCATAGATATTAACATCACAGTGAAGATGTGATAATGTGTGGTCAATAACTATACACTTCATACTTAAATATCTGAGCCATCTTATCCAGAGTTACATATCTTATATGCATCGGCTCAGGAACTACATATTTGGGTTCATCTAAAGACTTCCTGATCCTTAATTTAATTACCAGCCCTTTCTTATCTTAATTACCCTGCCTCCCTTTGTAAACAAGACACCAACTCCCTGCCCCAGGGGCACAAACTGAGGTGTACACACTGCCAAGCCACTTAATGCGCAGAAACTATGCAGTTGCAGTGCTCTAAAAAAAACCACCCTGATGAGAGGCGTAGAGCTTTCTGAGCTGGGGCTACAGTGCTGAAATGCCAGTGTAGACACCATGGTGATTACAGCGCTGCGATTGGCCTCCAGGAGTGTCCCACAATGCCTGTTATCACCTCTCTGGTCATCGGTTTGAACTCTACTGCCCTGCCCTCAGGTGACCAACCGTCATCCCCACCCCATACATTCCTTTGCAAATTTGAAAGTCCCCTTCCTGTTTGCTCAGTGATGCGTGCAGTGGCCTCAGTGCATCTTTCCAGGTGGCCATGCCTGCTCCACATACCAGGCGATCCCCCGCTTGGAGCAATGCCAAGCTGCTGGACCTCATCGGCATTTAGGGAGAGGAAGCTGTGCAGTACCAGCTGCGCTCCAGCCGTAGGAATTATGATACCTATGGACAGATTTCACGATGCATGATAGAAAGGGGCCATGACCGGGACACATTGCAGCGTAGGGTAAAAGTGAAGGAGCTGTGGAACGCCGACCATAAGGCACAGGAGGCAAACTGCTGCTCCGGTACTGTGCCCACGAGCTACCTGTTCTACAAAGAGCTGGATGGGATACTCGGTGGTGACCCCACCTCCACTGCAAAGGCCCCTGTGGATACTCTGTTGGCTCACATGCCAGTGGAGAGTAGATCGAGCCAGGAGGAGGACATTTTAGATGCCTCTGGGGACCCAGAGGCAGAGGATGGCTTGGAGGCCAGAGATGCATGCAGTCAGGAGCTCTACCCCAGAGGAGCCTAGCCAGTCACGCCAGTCGGATCTTGGCAAAGTGCAAACAGGAGAGGAGGCCCCCAGTAAGTGGATCTGATTTTGGGAATTGCTGAAGCAATTTGTTGGGGGCAGGAGGGATGCAGAAAGCAGGCTAGTCTATTCTGAGTAGCGGAACAGGCTGTTGATAGACTCCCTCACTTCACGGGAATCTCCCTCAGAGATCTCCAGGAAACTGTCATGGAGATACTGGGCAATCCGCTGCCACAGATTCCTCAGCAGAGCTGCTTTGTTTTTTGCCCCATTATTTGTAACTTCCCCCCCCCACGGCCCCAGCGGGGGGGGGGGGGGGGGCGACATGGCTGCACACAGGTGAGCCGCATAGTGGCAAGGGCAGAAGCCGCAGGCTTGGAGAAGACCCTCCCTTGACTCCCTGCTTACCCTCAGCAGCGGGATATCTTCCATAATGATCACATCCTGTGGGAAGTGTGGAGACAGGAATGATTATCAAGCCCCCCCACAATGCTGGCTGTCCCCAAGAGCCATGTGCCCAATGTACAGCAGGGTCCGGGAAGAGTGATTCATCCTGACTCTGCAGCTACTCACCATTTTGGGGGTCTTGTGGCTCATGTGTGCTTGCCTGTGGTCAGCCAGTTAGTGACAGGTATGTTTTAAAGTTAGTTTTAAAGCCAGTTAGAGTACAGGCAGTGTTTTAAAGCAGGAATCAGTGTTCTGTGTGTTGCAAACAATACTGCTTCTGTAAAATGTTGCATTTAAACTTCACAGAGATGATCTTGGGAGGTCAGCCTCCCTTATCAGCAGCAGAACGGCTACGCAGAATTAGAAAGCGGCCACGAAGAACTAAGGAGGACTTTCTCTGTGAGGTTATGATGCACTCCGCTGCTGATATACAGGAATTGAAGAGGGACCGAAAGGAGAACGAGTCACACCAGAAAGAAGCCACGGAGTGGCTCTTAAATATTATGAAGCGCCAAGTGGACACGCTCCAGACGATACTAGCTCTTCAAACCGAGCAGCTCCGTGCCCACCTTCCCCTGCAGCCGCTGTCACAAAACTCTTTCCCATGTGCCTCCCCACACACACCACCAACACACAGTTATCAACCTCCTGGCTCCACTCTCTAACCGCAGCATTCCACTCCTCCCTCCTCACAGTCCAGCAGTGTGGACTCCCACTACCCACTGCACTCAACACCAATCCCTCTGCAGTTTGGCCCTGCTGAAGTACAATATCCGCTACATTGTACTCCAAAGGATAAGATTGGGTATGATCCCTGGACATACCCAAATCTGTAGCAGTCCCGGGACCACTCCTCCTCGGGACACTTTCCCTTCCCCCAGTCCCCTCCCTCCTAATATATTTTTGCCATTTGACTCTCTCCTCCGGTTGTTGTCTTTTAATAAAATAATTGTGTTGGTTTGAAAGCAATCTTTATTCTATTAAATGAAAGCAAAAAAAGAGCACTGCAAAGCAACATGCAATTATTTTAAACTCCCTTATTGCATCATGTGCACCAGTCACCTTCTAGCATTACAAGCACTGCAACCCCAAGCATGGCTGCAAATATTAGTGCCTTTCAGATTCAAACTTCTGCCTCAAGGCATCCCTCATCCTTATGGCCCCGCCTGGGCCACTCTAATAGCCCTGGTCTCTGGCTGTTCAAACTCAGCCTCCAGGTGCTGAGCCTCCGCGGTCCAGCCCTGAGTGAAGCTTTCACCTTTCCCTTCACAAATATTATGGAGCGTACAGTACATGGCTATAAGCATAAGCATAGGAATATTGTCATTGGCCATGTCCAGCTTCCCATACAGGCATTGACAGTGGGCTTTTAAACGGCCAAATGCACACTCAACAGTCATTCTGCTCTTGCTCAGCCTGTTGTTGAACCACTCTTTGCTGCTGTCAAGTTGCCCTGTGTATGGCTTCATAAGCCACTGCATTCAGGGGCAGGCCGGGTCTCCCAGGATCACAATGGGCATTTTGACTTCCCCTACAGTGATCTTCTGGTCCGGGAAGAAAGTCCCTGCTTGCAGCTTCTTGAACAAGCCAGCGTTCCGAAAGATGTGCACGTCATGCACCTTTCCGGACCTGTCCGTGAAATGCCCATGGTGATCCACAAGCGCCTAGAGAACCATTGAGAAATACCCCTTGCGATTAATGTACTCAGTGGCCAGGTGGTCTGATGGCAGAATTGGAATGTGCGTGCCATCTATTTCTCCTCCGCAGTTAGGTAAGCCCATTTGTGTCATGCACGTTGCCCAGAGTCATGGTCTTTCAGAGCAGGATGCGATTAATAGCCCTGCACACTTCCATCAACACGACTCCAGCGGTCAACTTTCCCACTCTGAACTGGATAGTGACCGATTGGTAGCAGATTGGAATAGCCAGATTCCACAGTGCAATTGCCACACGCTTCTCCAATGAGAGGGCAGCTCTCATTCTCGTGTCTGCACTGCAGGGCTGGGGCAAGCTTATCACACAGTCCCATGAATGTGGCTTTCCTCATCTGAAAGTTCTGCAGCTACTGCTCATCATCCCAGACATGCATCACGATGTGATCCCACAATTCAGTGCTTGTTTCCCAAGCCCAAAAACGGCATTCCTCTGTGGTCAGCACCTCCGTGAATGCCACAAGCAATCTCGTTTCATAGCTACTATGTGTGGTGAGATCAATGTCGCACTTCTCTTGCCTTTGTAGTTTAAGGAATAACTCCACTGACACTCGTGATGTGTTGGTCAGAGCAAGCAGCATACTGGTCACCAGTTCAGGATCCATTCCTGCAACCTGAAAGAGGCAGGGCGCGAGTACACAAACTGTTGAAAGATGGTGCCAAATGTGGATGGAAGCACAGGGATTACTGGGATGCGAAGCAATGCATCACGGGGCATTGGGACTGGACCCAGGATGCCCCAAGACCCCCTCCGCCTTCCCACAAGTCTTAGCGGCAAAAGAGAAAGAGGTGCTCTGTGGGATAGCTGCCCAGAGTGCACCACTCCAAATAGCGCTGCAAGTGATGCAAGTGTGAACATGCCATTGCACAGGCAGCTGTCAGTGTGAACACACAACAGCGGTTTTCTTTCTGTGCTGAGCAGCACTGTAGCTGCCGGTGCTGTAACTTTGCCAGTGTAGACGTGCCCTTAGTCTGTGCAGTTATGAGATCTGTCTGGGAGCACACCTCCTGTATGAAGCTCGTGGGGAGGGCTGCCCTCCCTAACTGGTACCCTTGGTCACACACCCCCAGGCATGCCCCTCACTTTTACCCTTAGTGGCCCCTCCCTGTAGCTCCCAGCTGTTTGCTGCTGCCTCTCCACACAGCCATAGCTCCCAGCTTGCCAGCTCCAGCAGCTGCCATGCAGGGAGGGGGCTCTGCGACACTATGTGACTGAGTGCGGCCAGAAAACTCTGACAAAAATCAGGGATGGGGTGGGGGAATGCCACATGTCCCCCCATGAATCACCTCTGGCTTCTGCCCAGTGGGGAGGAAGGTCTTGGGGCTTCAGCCTGGCGGGGCATGCCTGCTGGTGCTGAAGCCCCGAGACACCTCTCCCTGCCAGACTGAAGCCCTGAGCCCCAGCAGGCATGTACCGGTTCTCAAACTTCTGAAGATTGTTGTATGGCGGCTTGGAGGGTGAATAAGT
Organism: Cuora amboinensis; assembly: GCA_004028625.2. Lineage (NCBI taxonomy): Eukaryota > Metazoa > Chordata > Testudines > Geoemydidae > Cuora > Cuora amboinensis. Next base: position 20,808 of record ML205190.1, on the reverse strand, counting down.
TTGGCCACTCCTGGTATATACCTTAGGGTTCAGGTATATAAAGTACTCTACCTTATTCCCCTAAGTCGTGCCATACTGTCTACAATGCTTATACCCATGCCAGGTGGGCATGCAATGTCTGTACTCTACATGCTACTGCAAATGTAAATGTACTTTTAGACTGAATATCAGGTAAAATCTCTTAATTAGACTTTAGAATAATCTAATCTTCATTAATCTTTATTAGACTTTAGAATAATTTCCTTCAGGAAGTGGTGGAGTTCCCATATAAGGGTATTATACAAATCAATATTACGCTCTCACCTGGAATACTGTGTTCAGTTTTGGTCATAATTATCTCAAAAATTATATACCAATAATAGAGGGTATTACAGAAAGATGATAAGAATGATTAGAAGCCTGGAAAAACTTCCATGTGAAGAGAGTTTGAAAAGATTAGGACTCCTTACCTTAGAAAGGAGAAGATACTCCTGGAGGAATTCTGCACCAAAACATTAAAAATTCTGTGCACAATATTTTAAAATTCTGCATAATTCTGCATATTTTATTTGTCAAAATAACACTATATAACCATGCCAGTTTCAATTATTTAGGTAATTTATTTCAAAATATCTGTCAGCAACTATGTAAGTAACAATAGAGACAACAAAAATAATTTCCCCAGGAGTAGAGAGTTAAAAAAATCACTATGACAACCCAGTTCCTGCTTCTTCACTCCCTAACCCACAGTGCCCAGCCGGGGGGCCAGACACCCACATCCCTTCCCTCCAGAATCCAGCCACAGGGTCCCCCCAGCCCAGACACGCACACTCCCTCTCCCCTAGAGCCCAGCCATGGAGCACCCCCCAAAACCCAGATGCCCACACCCCTACCCCCCAGAACCCAGCCACAGGGCAGCCCCCATCCCATATATCTGCATCCCTTCTCCCAACAGAGCCCATCCATGGAGCACCCCCACAAGCCCAGGCACCCGCAGCCCCTACCCACAGAGCCCAGCTGTGGGGCGCACCCACTGCCCAGACATCCGCACTCCCTGCCCTCCCAGAGCCCAGCTGCAGTGTGCCTTTCCAGCCAAGACACCTGCACCCCTTTCCCCCCCGAGCCCAGGGACCCAAAGGGAGAAACAGCCTGATAGTGGGTCCTGAGGTTGTATGGAGTTTCCTGCAGACCTCGTTCCTTCAAGACATGGTGGAACTGCAGCTGCTGGGAATCCTTCAACTCTTCCTCCCCATCCCCCTCCCTCCCATGGCAATCTCTTCTATTTGCAAGCTGGGGAGCTGGGCTTTGCCTGGACCAGCAGTCCCTAGCGGCGGCCAGCAGCTCTGCAGCCCATTTCTGTGAGGGAAAAGGGAAATTATTCTCAAAACATTAATTCTGTTCAAATTCTGCACTCCATGGTGTAGAATTCCCCCAGGAGTAAGAAGAGTAGGCAGGGACACAATAAAGATATATAAAATGAAGAAATGGTATAGTGAAGGAATATCAGGAATTTCTTTACATCCTTTTCAAAATTCAAGACCAAGGGAACATTCAGTGAAACTGAACAGGAGCAAACTTAAAACTGATAAAAAAAAATAGTTTTTCACACAATTCAGTCAGCCTGTAGAACTCACTGACACTGATATCATAAAGGCCAAGAGTTTAACAGAGTGCAAGTGCAGGTAACTCTGAACAACCCCACCAGATTTATTTAATTTAGATAATTTTTTACTTCAAGGTTCCCAAAACACAGACAAGGTTTTCATCTCGAGACCAATCTACACTAGCATATTGTCCTACATTAGGAAGCAAATTCTAGCTTTCCAGAACTCATCAATTATGTAATGCTATGATTTGCTATGGTGCTCATCACTATAATATCTGAGTGCTTCACAGACATACATTAATTTATTTTCACAACACTTCTGTGAGGTGAAGGGGTATTATTACCCTCATTGTAATCCCACTGAGGCACAGAGGGATTAAGGCAAAAAGTATTTACTGATTTTGGATGCCCAATTTCAGATGCCTGTGGTCTGATTTTTCATTATATTGCATTTCTCATATTCAAAGCTCAGCTCCTACTGACTTCAATTGAAGCTTTGAGTGTTCAGTTCTTTGACAATTCATACCCCACAGTATCAAGTTGGGCACCCGAAAAGGAGGAACACACAATCAGTGACCACCTGTGAAAAGTTTGGTTTAAGTGACTTTCCCAGCATCACAGAAGTATTCTGTGGTTAAGAATCCAGTTCTCCAGGACAGCATTCAACTGCCTAATCTAAGGGACCCTCTTTCCCTCTCTTCTCTTCCTGCAATCCTCTGCCTCATTCATTACACTCCTTCCAACTTCTGCAACAAATAAGGCAGGAGTCTTACAAACCACGGCTTCATTTATTCCACAATCCTGATTCATCCCCCAGGACGTAGTTCATCCCTGTGCATAGAATAAGGCAGGGGTCTTATGGAAAAAAATGGTAAGGGATTATGTAATTAAAGAGTGTGTGTCATAACAGGAGACCCAATAAATACAGTCTTCTGCCTCTGTTTCCCCCAAGCCTGACCCCTTCTCCCCTGTCTATTCCAGACTCTCACAGTCCTCCTTGAACACCTCTGCCTGGCTTCTCTTTCCAGTCCCAGTTTCCATCCTTTCAAGCTCCTTGTCCTAATCTCCTTGCCCAATCAAGTCTAGTTCCACCCCTCCTCCTGGCTTCTGTCTGATCTCAGTCTCTCTCTCACACTGGCTTCCAATTCTCCCTACCCCAGTTCCCTCTCAGCCTCAGTCCTTTCCCAGCTAGTCCCAGTTTTACCAACCATAATCTTTGTCAATTGCCAGTCCCAGTCCACCCCATCACCAGGTTCCTTGTCCCAATAAGCTCCCTCCACTGCTTCCTCTCCCCTTCAAGTCCAGTTCTTTCCCTCTTTGCATTTGGGACAGGTATCTTGAGCACTAGCAAGGGGGTATTAAGAACACACACGCACAAAAACAGATCTTCAGAGAATGTAGTGAGCATATGCAATCTGAGATTTTTCAAAAGTTTAAAATGGGGCCAAATTTGGGCATTTTTCATTGGCACAGCAGAAGGTACATCCCTAACACCAGGACAACTCTCCTGCTACCTTTCAAATGCTTGCTTCAATAAAAGGAAATGCTATGTCTTCTCAATAAAACAGTTATAAGCAGGCCCACCAATGGGGGAGGCGAGGGGGTGTGTGCAAAGGGGGTAATTGCCCAGGGGCCCAGGAGATTTAAAAGGGCCTGGGGGGCCCCAGCCACCACCGCTGCTGCAGTAGCAGCAGTGGCAGCTGGGAGCCCTGGGCCCTTTTAAATTGCCTGGGTGGGCCGCATGGCTCCTAGGCGCATGCGACTGCGCCGGGCCCCGTGCCTTGGGGGGACTTGCAGGCCAGCGTGGGCAGTCCCAGAAGTAACAGCTTCCCGGAAGTGACAAATTCCTTTCCCCACCCCCCTCCTCGAGACAGCCCTGCCCCTGGGGCCCAGAATTACTCTCAGGGAGTCTGCTTATAAGGACATTTTTAATATAGTCAAAACAATGTATTTTACAGTAATCTCATTCTCAGGAAAAAACAGCTGTTTTTACTGAAACAATTTTTGATGGGGGGAAAAAAAAAGCCTGCAGCAGAGACCTGGCCAAATTATACACAACTGAAAACAGGATCTTATAGTGGGAAGAGTCTGGCAACTACAAGAATAGGTGTCCCCAGGAGCTCTAACTGTAATAATAAGAATATTGATGCCTAACACTTATAAAAGATTCCTGGGTCACTTTTTTGTTATTGTTGTTTTGTTTTGTTAGGAGCTCCAACTGCTCCATGGGTTGCAGAAGGACGTTGAAATTTGGATAGTCCTAGGATCAGAGAGGTTTTTTGGCTCCATGAAAATCTGTTCAAATTTAGGCAAATTATGTGCTGTTGAAAATTGCCATTTGTTTTTTGTTTTCATCAAAACAGCTTGTTTTTGACAGCATGCAAAAAACCCTCCACTTTCTATAGCACTGCACATCCTGCTCCAGTATCACATTTCAGCATTTCACAAACACAAACTGCAGATACAACATAAACAAACTGGATGCTCCTGTTCATGCTCCATAGAACACCCTTTGCCTTAAGGGAAAGTGCACAGCTCTAGAAGTATGTCTACACTGCATCTGAGAGCAAGCCTCTCAGCCCAGGTCCACAGACATGTGTTAGTGGGGCTACCACTAGCTCATTAAAAATAGCTGGGTAGGCATTGCTTTGATGTTGGAGTTTGGGGGGTGAGCTTGAGAACCAGAGCACAACATCAAAGCAACATTTACACAGCTATTTTTAGCACAAGCCTCACTGACACAAGTTTGTGGACCCAGGCTGGGAGTCTCACTCCTAAATACAGTGTAGACATAGCTTAGGAGTCCAGCAACTGTGAGTTCTAGACTTACTTATATTAACTGTTGTGTACAATTCTAGAATTATTCAAAGCCCTTGTTATTAAGCAGTTCCTCTACTTAGATATTTGGTTACCACTTACTCAATATTCTGACAAAGTACATTCACCTGCAAAAAACTCTGCACACCTTTCCAATTTTTTTGAATATTAACATTTGATATCAATGCCTGGTTTTATAAATATATACTGTGATAGACCCAGGCCACTTGGGTACAGCAGAATAGCAGAAGGCAGATATACTGGCCACTGGATTAACAGCTTTCTGTTCCCTGGCTGACCAGAGCAGGGGCTGCTCCAGGCTAATGAGAACACCTGACTCTAATTAACCTGCAAAGAGTCAGGTGAGGCCATTAAGTTAATGTGACCACCTGACTCTAATTAAGGCCCTACTGTTACTATAAAAAGGGTTCACTCTAGTCAGGCAGGGGAGAGCAAGTGCAGCTGAAGGGCTGGCTAATGAAGACATCCTCAAACCATCATTAAGGGAGCCCTAAGGTAAGTGAGAAGCAGGAGAGATGTGGGGGAAGTGGCCCAGGGAAATGTAGCAACTCTGTCAGTGAAAGGTTGGCTGCTAACAGCTGCTACCATTAGGGTCCCTGGGCTGGAACCTGGAGTAGAGGGTGGGCCTGGGTTTCCCTCAACCCACCACTACAGGAATATCTCCTGGGAGGGGAAGTCAGGACAGGAGGCTAAACTGTTCTGAAATAAGCTCCCAAGGACAACAGACTGGGAGTTCTCTCACCAACCTCCTTACAGGCCCTTGATGAAAAGGGCTCAGTAGACTGTAACCCTGCCCTAAAGAGAGAAGGGCTACGTGGAGGGTCACAGTGAGCCACTGAGGCTAGCATAAACCGCCTAGAAGCGCAGGAGCAAGGTCAGAGCTCTGCCACAATATGTAATCAGAAATTTCTCACTCAATGTTATAAAATCACCAGAAACACTACATCCTGGGTAGTGTAAAGAGGCTCATTCTCCATTATAGTAACATCCTATTAAACAGAGATTTGATTATTATATTAATGTAGACTGTTTCTCTAAATGCAAGCACACTGTTGTAGTAATTATCATTTTGTCTCTGATATTTGTACACCTGTTAAACTGTCCTGAATACACAAACAGATAAACATTCAAACAAAAAGTTCCTCACACACAACTAAGTTTACACAAACTAGAAGAAGAATCCAGATCACTACTATTCCCAAATCCCATTCATTTAACCACCCTGCCTATCAGAAACTGCCTGCCATCTTTGTCCTTACTTATACTGCCTGTAAAATGAGGCTGCTTGTTCATCTGTAACCCACTGTTTCAGTGTGAGATGGGTCCTCTTTTAGTGGCTGATTCACACACAATACCAGACTTCTCTTGCTACCAGCTAATACAGTAAGTCCTGTAAATCATGCAGTATAAGTCTATGCTGCAGTTCTAAATTTATTTTTCTTTTTCTTTAAAAAACCCTAGGAAATTATATTAAAATATACAGAACATGAATAAGCTTGCAAGTCAAACATTTAAAAGTCTGAAAATTCCTAAATTAAGGCTGCTCATCCATATACATTATGATACAGTTTTTAACTGTATAATTACATACTGTTTTTTCCATAGAACCCCATCTTATTCTATCTGCAGGGTGGAAAGTGCTCAGGGAATTAAGATTATAGTGTGAAAGAGGCTTTTGTTTGTAGGATCCTTGCCTCATTCCCTGTAGGTATTTAGCGAATGAGGCAAGGGCCTGCAGGAAGAGAAAGGAAGGTCTTGTGGTTAAGACCATTGAAATATAATGGGACAAATAATGGAAAGGCTGAGAAGGACTTGATTAATAAAGAATTAAAGGATGGTAATATACTAAATGCCAATTTAACATGGTTTAATGGAAAATAGGTCTTGTCAAATGAACTAGATAAGAGCTTGTTTTGATGAAATAACAATCAACAAAATAACTCCTTGACATAATATACATGGACTTCCATAAGGCAGTTGAGTTAATACAGTATGACAATGATGAAAAGTATCAAACAAATTTAATATTGCACATATTAAGTGGAATACTAACAGATCTCAAAATGTAATTTGAATGGAGAATCATTATTTAATAGAGTATTTTTAGTGGGGTCCTCTAGGGACTAGTTTTCAGCTATTTATCAACACTTCTTAATATTTCTATTAATGATCTAGAAGAAAGTATAAAATTATTGCTGATGAAGTTTGCAGTTGACATCTAAACTGGAGGACTGATAAATAATGAAGCGGACAGATCACTGGGTCCAGGTCTAGCCAATATCTTAAATGATTTGGATAATGGCATAGAGAGCACACTTATAAGGCCTCAACTGGACTAGTATGTCTAGTTCTGATGCCAACAATTCAAGGATATTGATAAATTGGAAAGAGTTCAGAGAAGAGCCACGAGAATATCTAAAGGATTAGAAAACATGCCTTATGGTGATAGACTGAGTTCCTTGAGTCTATTTAGCTTAACAAAGAGGGTTAAAGGAGAGACTTGATTACAATCTGTAAGTACCTATATGGGGAAGAAATATTTAATAATGGGCTCTTCAATCTAGCAAAGAAAGGTATAACACAATCCAATGGCTGGAAGTTGAAACTAGATAAATTCAGCCTGGAAATAAGGTGTAAAATTTTAAAAGTGAGAGTAATTAACCATTGGACAATTTACCAAGGGTTGTAGTGGATTCTCCATCAGTAAAAACTTAAAAAAACAAAACAAAAAAAACCCCCTCTTTTAATTAAGATCTGCTCTAGGATTATTTTTGGGGAAGTTTTATGGCCTGTGTCATACAGGAGGTTGGACTATATGATTCCAGCCTTGAAA
>ML205190.1:0-13542 GCA_004028625.2 Cuora amboinensis | reverse complement strand
GTTATGCGGGCTGCATCCAATACTACCTGTATGGCCCTGAGGATGTCACAAGGGCTGCAGTTGTGTGCTGATTGGGCCGCAAGCAGCCTGTGGGACACAGGTTTAGAGCCACTTGCTTAAAGAATGGGGGACTGTATCCTGGAAATAAGTGACTCTGAAAAGGACCTAGGGTCATGCTGGATAACCAACTGAACATGAGCTCTCACTCTACTGTAATACTGTGGCCAAAAGGACTAATGTGATCCTTGGATGCATAAACAGAGGAATGTGGAGCAGGAAGGTTATATTACCTTTGACTATGGCACTTGGTGAGACCACTGCTAGAAGACTGTGTCCACTTCTGGTGTCCACACTCCAAACAGAAAACATCCCCACACACACTAAGAATTTGAGGACTGGAAATATGCCTTACAATAAAAAATTAAGACTTTGGGCAGGAATGGAACTGAAGGGAAGGCATACAGCAAGCCTTTTGACCAAGGTACAAGGAAAGCATCTACCAGTGAACCCCAGCTGTGATCCACTCAGGAACAAAAAAGATGACACTTTTTGTTTGCTCTTGTTGCATACAGATCCACCGGGGGAGTTCCTCACCACTAGAAAATGGACCTGGACACATCCAGGAGACGAGACAACTTTTGGTGGCGTGCAAACAACCTGCTCAGGTGGTCTGCTGGAGAGTTCTGAACTCCTGGAAGGTAAGCTGCTCTCCTGTTGCTGGAACTGGTGATGCAGAACTTCCAGAGGAAGATCACCTCCTGGCATAATTTTGTCAAACAGGCCCTGCCTGGTTTGTTTACATACAGACAACAGCAGCCATGATGTAAGTACCAACAAATTCTGCCCCTTGATATGCAGAAGGAATGCCATGCAAGCTAAACTGATGGCCTGAAGCTCCCTGATATTTATATGGAGACTTAGTTCCTAAGGAGACCAAAGGCCCTGAGTCTTGGGGATCCAAGTGAGCTCTCCAACCTAGATCTGATTCATCTGTGAGTAAGTCAGCAACTGTTGTGGAGGGACAAAGGCAACTCCCTTGCAAACATCTGCACGTTGTACCCACCAGTCCGGGGAGGACTTGATGACTTGAATCATCATCTCCCTATGACAATGGGCTGGCGAAAACACCAAGGCTAGCCAACCCTGTTGTTTTCTGGAGTACAGTATGGCATGCTGCATCATGTAAGTGAACACTGCCATGTGTCCTATAAGTTTGAGGCAGTTCTGAACCATACTGATAGGATGGGCCTTTGGGTCTAGAGCAATGACCCACATTGCTTGGAACCTCTGATCCAGCAGAAAAGCTCTAGCCTTTATAGAATCCAGGACTACCCTAATTAGGTCTATTCTTTGAAGAGGAGTCAGGATAGATTTCTCTGTATTGATTAGGAGCCCCTCTGCACTGAAAATGGACTGAATAATGGCTACATTGGAAAGTACCTGTGACCTGGATCGGCTCCTCACTAGCCAGTCATCCAGGTAAAGGCACACATGGATTCCTGAGCTTTGCAGGAATGCTACTACTACAGCCATGCATTTTGTGAATACATGATGGGCTGCTGACAGGTTGAAAGGCAGTACTGTGAATGGATAGTGGGATCCATTGACCATGAATCTGAGAAACTTTCAGTGGCTCTGGTGAATCACCATGTAATAATAGGTGTCCTTTAAGTCAAGCACAGCATACCAGTCCCTAAGGGATAATAGAGGCCTAAAGAAAACAAAATTCCAGAAGTTTACTCTAGCATTTGTTTAATTGTCTTAGATCTAAAGTAGGCCTGAGACTCCCTTTGTCTTCGGGATTAAAAGGTAATGGGAATAAAATCCATTCCCTCTGAACAATATAGGAAGTTCCTGTAGGCCCCAACAAGGAGGACAGACTGAAGTAGCATACTCTCCTAGAGTAATCCATGAAGACTGATGGGGGGGGGCAGGCACAGCAAGAAGGGCAAAGAGCAATAAATTGAAAAATGTATCCAGTTCCACCATGTTTAAGACCCACTGATCCATGGTGATGTGTGTCCAAGCTCTGAGGTCGTAGAATAGGCATTTGGCAAAAATTTGGGTGGAGAAAGACTAAAATCCTCTCCTATGCTTAGAAACTATGGTTTCATGTCATGGTTGAGGAACAGTTGTGGAAACGCAGTGTATGTAGGAAGGTTGCACTGTGTCCTGTGCTGTACCTCTTCCGGAGACAAATAGAGAATGTCAACTTACAGAGCTGGCAAGCCACCACTAACTTCTCTTAAAGCAGTAACTATTTAGATGGCTAGCCATGTTCTAAAATGGTGGTTTTCCTAAAACATATTTATGTGGACTGTCCCATCCCCTTTCCCTCTGGCTTCTGTACACCAGTGTTTCTCAGCAATCAGTCCATGGACCAGCACTGGCCCTTGATCTGCCTGACACAGTTTAGGAAGGCAACAAGCCAGCCCTGCTATCTAAAAGGTTGAGAAACACTGTTCTACACACCACAGTTTGGAGCGTTTTCCTATGTAAAATATTTTGGCACAGATCTACTGTTCAGATGTTGCTGTGGCAGACAAGAAATGAAGAGCGAAGAGACAGATCCACATCTCTCTATTTGTTTAAAGTAAAAATTTCTAAATTCTATTTGCATTGAAATAGTGTACTGTAAATTTAGGAAGTCTCTGATTCTAACATGAACCCTGCATGTTTTAAGAATAATAGGAAGGCACTTTGAATATTCTTACATAGTCACTGGGTCTGGAATGAAAGAAAGCAATCTAGCTGGAGTGATTACAAATTTAGGAAAGACTGTAGAAGACATTAAAATAGAGAAGAATATTTAGAACCTCCTCTCCCCTCACCCAAGTTTATTCAAACTCCCTTTAAATAAAACCAAACCAATTCCCTTCCCCAGAGTCTAAATACCCCTAAGTCAGGCACACTAACATGTTGTGAGGGACTATAAAGTTCTCACAAAGATCTTGCTTAATTACAACTGCTCTGCAGCTCCTGGAGACAAACTTGTCTTTTCCTGCCCTAGTCATTGGAGGGTCTGGTAAACCAGCAATCTACAGCAGACATTTGGACAACCCAGGCAAGTTGGCCATTTTCAGACTGCTTCATCCTAGAGAGCTTTGGTGGGAGGAGCACCATGACAATTTACTTTATTTCCCTTTCCTGGTAAGGTGATTGTCTGGTTCCTTGTAGTATTGATTATTCTTGTGATATTTGGCATTTTTTCTTAAAGCCCCAACTCCTAGAGTCATGTGCTTATATTAGAATCTCAGCTATGTTACTAGTCCTAATGATTAAAGAGAAAAATCTTGAAAATGTGAAGTCCAAAGGCTCAAACACCAAAAGAGAAACATTATTTTAAATTTCCTAATTGTTAAGCCAATCTCACGATTTCTGAGGCCTGACTCATGATTTTTTTGAAATTTAGGATAGGCAGTACTGCACCTGGCTCTCTTTGCAGCCAACAAGGAGAAAGTTGGTAAAGTCAGACTACTTATCAGCAGTTTTTGCAAACTCATGAAGTTGCTGCATGGGATACAATTGTAAAGGAATCTCAGTTCCCATTTTGGAATGCAGAGTTATGAGGAGCCAGGTCTGAGGGCTAGTAAGAGGGGAGACTGGGATGAGGAACTGGGTGAGGGACTTGGACATGGAGCCAGATTGGATTTGATTGGGACAAGGAGCCAAAGGAGGGCTGTGGGGACTGGGGACAAAGATCCAAGTAGATGGAGGAAGACTGGGACTGAGAATAAGTCCAGTAGACCAGACTCTCCTCAGAGCTTGGAATACAACCCAGATTCCTGAGTGTCGGCATTCTTTTGCATCAGCTAACATCTGTGAAGCCCACTGGCAAAGCATATCTCATATCCTCTAATGCTGGTCTACACTGACTACAAACTCCTCCTATCAATTATAGTCCATTAGTCCAAGTGGCAGAGATCTGTGTGTTCTCTCTCTCTCTGTGGAGATTATAATCTTCCTACTGTATTTTCCACTCCATGCATCTGATGAAGTGGGTTTTAGCCCACAAAAGCTTATGCCTAAATAAATGTTAATCTCTAAGGTGCCACAAGTACTCCTCATTCTTTTAACCCTGTTAATGACACCCATGCATGTTGTCACCATGGTGACACATGATGATTTTTTCTCGATTTTTGCTTTTTTTTAAACCAAGGAAATTATATTTAAAAACTACATTAAAAGAACATTAAGTTTGCAAAGTGGAAGATTATCATAACGAACACAGAAGGGTGCCAGTGCATTAGCAACCTTAATTCTAGTATTACTTGACTTTTCAATTGTAATGTTCCTTCAATGTAGTTTTTGTACATAATAAAACAAATAGATCAAGAAGATTAATAGAATTTGGAGCATATTATGGCCAGTTTAAATGCGAAACAGGTCAGTAGTGACCAAAAGCTGTTGCCATGTGATGGCTGTTGGCCTCCTGTGAAACAAGTTGATGGTCATGGTCCAATTTCCAGTGGACCATGTCTGCATCACAAAAGCCACCACTATAAGTAGAACTAATTGACATTTCACTGCCTCGTTAGCAATCTCAGGGCCAACAACTGAACAGGCAATGGAGACTGACTTCCCCTCTCATTCTTAAAAATAAGCGTTGAAATTAATTAGTTGGAGAAAAACAGGGGATTTCAGTCTTTAGAGTTGTTGAGCAGCACTTAATTAAAAAAACAATTGTTTGATTGTGAATTAAACTCCTGATATCTGGCTATTATTGACCCAATATTAAAAGCAGTCTTTTCAGGTAAGCATATAAAAGAACTTGGCATCAGTACATTAACTGGTAAATTGTTCAACCAATTTCTAAAGCAGCCTGCTTTATTTAAAAGTCCTTATCTGCTTAAATAGGTCACCCAATTCCTGGAGGGGGCACAGCAGTGACCCAATAAACAGAAAGGCCATGGAAGCCATTTGTCTCTCTTGCAAAAGCAGTGCTAGAAAAACATATGCTACATAAATATTATTGTTTGCTAAACTACTACATTATTTTGAAATCAAATTCTTTATAGCAAGTTAAGATTTATTAGAATTACATTATTTACATAAGACCTGGAAACCTAAATATGCTTTTAGATCCTCACACACCATAAAAAAGGGTCTTTTAGCTAAATGCTCAAGTAGGAAAATTATAGCTTCACATTTTCAACGCTACAGTTAATGCTGTGTCAGCACCTCCATCAAACCTAGTTGTTCAGCAGCTTATAAAAGTTCACTCTGAACTGGAACTTGGCATCCAGTCTCAGAAAGAAAAGTCTAAAAAAGAGAGAATCTGTTTGGCTGCTTTTCTTTTAAACACTGTGCAAAGTGCACAGAGGAAGGTTATCTTTTTAAATTTGTTCTGCTGCTGTGTAACTTAAGGATGGGTGACCTGGAGAGCCCCCTATGTTACACACATATTTTAGCACCACTAATAAATTCTTGAACTAGTTTACCTGCAACAGAAATAAGCAAACACAATAATTTACTGAATGGAAAAAAGTTACTTTTATTCTTGCCCTCAGAAGGTACACGATGAGGAGGGCTGAGTTTACTAACAACATACAGTAACCCAGCGATTGGCAACCTTTGGCACAAGCCACCTCCCAGCTTCACCTCTTGCCCCCTTAATCCCCACTATGCCCCCCCCCCCTCCCCCCTTTAACCTCCACCATACCTATGGCTGCCAACCCTCCAGGATTGCCCTGGAGTCTCCAGCAATTAAAGATTATGCTGTGTGAGGAAACCTCCAGGAATACTGGCAACCCTAACCATGCCCCTCCTTAACCCCCACGTGCCCCTGGACCCCAGACCTCGCTGTGCCCCCCCCCGGTACCCTGCCCCTTTTCACCTCCTCCAGGCGAGCGGACACCAGCCCGGCCTCCCAGCTCTTGGCAGCGGGTCCGGCGCCCCCGGGGGAGCTGCCTCCGCTCTTAGGCCGCTTCGGCCCCATGGGGCGCTCGGAGTCTCCCCCGGCTCAGTTCGGACCGCGACCGGCTCCTCACGCCGTATCCATAGCAACCCTACGCCCGCCCGCCCGACGGGGCGCCTTCCGGGCACGCCCACCACGCTGTCGCCATAGCAACCGAGCTCGACGCTGGCGGGGCGAACGGGTAGCGGGCACGCGTGTCTCCGTGCGCGCGCGTGCGCGCGCGCGCGCGCCCGCCCGCCCACAGCAGGGTGTGCGCGTGGCAGTGATCCCTCCCTGCCTGTCCCCGCCCAGTCGCGGGGAGCGCGTGCCCAGGGATCAGGGCGTGGGGAGCCTCGCGCCCCGCGCGGTAGGGAGGGGCCGACGTTCATGTAGCCGCAGCTGGGCCAGCCTGACTGGAGCCCGGCGGCCCCACCACGCGTTGCGCCGCGTGCAGTCAGGCTGCTGGTGCGGGGTTCGTCTCTGGGCCGGTGCAGAGGAGACGGGCTTTGCGCCTCCCCAGGAGCAAGTTACAGCCACTTGAAGGTTAATTACTATATTTAATGTCAGTCCCAAAGTAATTCCGAGGTCCACGCCCTTATAAACTGTGTCCTCAAATACCCCCCCTAGGTCTGTTCTGCACCATGACTTGTGTGACTCGTCTCATGCAGGGCTAGCCCAAGAGTGTCGGTTTCATCTGGGCTCTTTCTGCCCTGTTCGTTGGGGCTAGGAGGAGGTAGTGGGTCCTCTCTGAGCCCCTCCATGCTGACGCTAGCCTGGAGGAGTCCACGTGGCCCATCTTGGTGCCTCAGCAGTGAGACTCAGGGCTGAAAGAAGGCTGCATGGTCCACCTGGGTATTTTTACCTACACAGACACTAGAATGGGGAAGAAGGTGTGTTTCCCATAGGTATTTCCCCGTGGATGCCAAGGGCTAGACGGAGATTGTCCCACCCTGGTCACAGGAAGGAGAGGCTTGTCTTACTGGTCTCAGTATGCAGCCCGTCATCTGCAGCTTTATTGTCGTCTCCATCTTCAGTGTACTGAAATATCTTTATTAACAGAGCTTCAGCATATAGATGTTATATTTTCACCTTTCCGTATTGTTATGGGCAACTCAGAGGGAAAGACTGGGGCAGTCTCCTATATCAGGTACCCTCCTATTAGAAGTACCTGGGGACTGTCAGCCTTGGGCTTTTTCCCCAGAGCATCCTTCTAAAATGAGTGCTGGGCTGCGGCTAAATTTGGAGGATGCAGCCCTGTCAGAGGGGAAGAATGAAAGGCAGTGCGCTCTAATGTGACTAACATGAAATTTCAAATCCAAACAAGCATGCTGGCAGCCTTGGCATGTCTGAGTGAGTTCACACAATGGTGCTGGAGCGTGACCTCAGCCTGGATGCCTGCTGCGTGGTGACTCAGAGGTCTGCATAGGTGTGGGCAGCTAGGCCCACTCCCAGGCCTAAATCACACTACAAATATTACCATATGTTCCTGCACTGGGACTAGAAGGGGAGAGGGAGGCACAGCTGGGAGAAAGCAGGAGAGCTGCCAAGATAAAGAATTCATTACAGAGGAATCATGTTGTGATCTCACACTAGAGACGAGTGAAATATTTTGTGTGATTTAACATTCTGTGAAAATATCCCAAACCACATGCTCCCTCTCCCCCAACCCCACTATACCCATCTGAGTTGCTCAGAACATACAATCTTTATTTTAATTTCATAGAAGCCTTGAAACCCTGCTGTTCATTGCATTATTGATTTAGTCTGAACTTCATTCTAGGAGGATACTGACCTATTGTGTACTCTCTGAAAGGCCTATAATTATGCACTCATAAGGGAGAAGTGGGAACTCAGCCTTATGGGTTATGTGAGAGACAGTGAGTCTTCTAGTATCCTACCTTCACATTATATAGAATCACCGTTCCCTGTGTCTGCAGAAAGATGTAGTTTATAGCCCCTCTTGAAGCAGGGAGCGATGCCCACAGTTTTTGCCAGGACACATTAACATTTTCTTCACCCCATTTCTTGGCAGGAGGCCACTTTATTTTTCTGAGGTTTTTCATTTGGTGCCAGAAACAGAAAAGTCAGACACCAGTTGCTGGCAGAAATGTAGGGGTATGACATTCCCCTATCTTGACTACAGTCCTGTATATAGAAGCTATGTTTGTACCTGGTGTGTCAGGAGTGAGGTGCATTGGCAGAATATTGGGGAAGAGAAGTGGGATTGGAATAACAGATGATGCAGCAGGCCAGGACTAAAATGCCATATATAATGTAGTTTTGCAGCTGTGCAAGTTGTCACATAATACCCTTACTTTGAACTGTGTTTCTGAATCCAGGCCTTTATTATGATTTTTTTTAAATCTCTAACCTTTATGATTATGAAGTAAACCTTCACAAAGTCAAATGAGTGTAACCATTGCACAGATGGCTTGAATCTACAAACAGCTTGAAACAATATCCCTGAGAGGTGTGAACTGACCCATTTGTACCCTTTACATATTAATACTGAAGCATAACTATGATTATTTGAACTAAAACAGTTAACTATTTTACTGCTAATCATTTTAGCGACTGCATTCAGCTACAGTGTTAACTATGATTGTTGGATGTATAGGCAGTTACTGAGGCAAGCTGAAGTAGGGCAGCTGGTTTCTGGGAATTGAGGAGTTCATTCCCTTCCCCAAATGTAAAATCACCTCCATTGTTTCTCCAAAGAGGGAAGAGAAGAGGAAATGTATCTAATCCAGTGGTTCTCAACCTATTTATTATTGTGGGGCAGGAGCAGAGCCACGGGTGCAGAGCAGGCTGCAGGAACCCTGCACCCCGCTGTGCAGATCCGGGCAGCAGCTTCAACCCCGAAGTCTGCTGGTCGGGGCCGGGTGGCAGGGCAACTATGCAACAGCCCCAACCTTGGACCCCGCCGGCAGCCCTGACTCTTGGATCCCAAAACACCAGACAGTCTCCCATAGCTCAGATACCAAAGCTACAGTTGTCCTCCTGGTCACTTGAAAAACCTTCCACTTAACTCTGATAACTCTAATAGGCAGTATTTGAAATCTTAGAATTTGGAGACAGCATTACATTAAGTGACTTTAATATAAGATAAATAAAGAGTTACTATACTGATTGGATTAGACTGGAATGGGGGAAGTGGAGAAATTAAGAGGGGACAGTACTTGGGAGGGCCCTGCCATGTAATTCAGGGGTACAGGTTGCTAGTGATGAATACCCTCAACAAATTCCTATAGCCTCTGCTGTTATCATTGACAGACATTATTTACAGCTGCCTGAATTTTATTTTTTATAGGAACAAATGAATTTTTAAAAAAAGTCTTTATCCATTTTGTATTACTGAAAAACAAGTACACAGACATCCAATTTAATTTCTGAAGCCTTCAGTTTGTAGTCCAATTCGTTGCACGTGTGTGTGTGTGTGTGTGTGTGTGTGTGTGCATGCACATACACATAATGCTTTTTCCTCTATATTGCCAATGACATTAGAATATCTGGCAAAACCCAAAATGTAATCCATTATCACCTGTCAGTAAATTGGCTTCTAAACTCCAGCTGGATACAGTGAAACTGTCTGTTCAACTCCATGGAAGAGAAAAGAAGCCTCCCTCTGGCATTTGGTATTGTATTCCTACTCCTGCCTCTGGCTCATTGGGTGTTGGAAGCATTTCAGCCCAGCCACTCAGTAGAAAGGTCCAGCTTCTGACTTCTCTAAGAGCTGACCAGCTTTATGTCTGCCCATTTCAAATCAAATCAGAGGGTTTATCCTAGTCCCTTACACAAAGAAATCAGAACAAATCATTTTTTTCCTTTGGAAAGGGTTTTCCACAGCCCTAATGCTTCCCTCTTTCCTATGCTTCCGTCTCTATTTCATGGCCTTCTTCCTAAGGAGTAATAAATTCCCTTTCAACGGTCATTATAACCACACAGTCATCCACAGAGGTCCACTGTTTAACTGCCTAAGAAGACTTCTCAGAAAATCCTGCTTCCATAGACTCCCATCTCCTACCATCCTGGGCAGCAAGAAATCGGGAAAGACCACCTAAACAAAGCAAATTCTGAAATTTAAATAGTATACTATCAGAACAAAAATAAAACTACTGGGCTGCATCTGGTTAATAAAAAACAAACACCACGGTGGGATGGTGGGCAGGGCTAACACTCAACCATACCCAGGCCCTGCAATAAAAAAATATTGATGATGATGATAATAAGGGAAAACAAGAGGTGGAAAATGACCACAAATATTAAAATGCTTTGGTCATAATTCTATGGTTAATGCATAGAATCACTGCAGAGCAAAGTGAAGCCTGTTTGGGTGCCTTAATTGGGTATTTCCATACCTTAACGTGGTTGAATGTCTTTTAGGTTTAACTGTGAATTTCCTGATCTTAGAAGGCTTAGTTTGGGGATAATTACATCACCATAGTATATTTTACTGTTAAATTCCTTATGTGTACTCTCAACATTAACTCGAGTCTCTTAATCTCTTTTCTTTCCTTTCCCCCACATTCCCTTGCAAAAACACACCCCAGTTTCCCTCTCCCTTCTGCCCTTTCTGTTGAGTAGATCTGGTGCAGTGGGTAGCTTTTGAAAATAAATATTTAAAATTAATTGCAATTTTCTCCCCATTATTTTTTGTATTTTTCATTATTCTCTCAGCATAGGCTGGTGCTTAAAATCTTCTTTCAGAGAAACTCACTAAAAAATAAGACATATAATTTCTCAGAAAATTCATTCTTTACTCAAAGAGTAAATGCTGTAATTGTAGGGAGGACAGACAATTTTCCTACATAACAAACAGTCTGAAACCCTACTTTCAATGTAAAACTTAACTCAAACTATGGAGCTGCAACTGGCATCTCTGTAATATAATAATTTATTAATGATGGTTTCTTATTATCTTGATTACAACTGAATTTCTTCAACTGAAGCCTACATCAGATTTCAGTGAGCTTGAACTATATGAAAAGTCTGAAGGGTTTACGTTATTTCGTTACTGAGAACAGGACTGAAGTGGTCTGAAAATGAATACATTTCTTATTGACTTTAATAGTTACTCCTGATGTATACCAGCTAGAAAGTAAAATCAGGCTCTTTGCATCTCAGGGTTTGTCATTAATTCTGCCAAAGCAATGCTTTTATTGTGCTTCTACATTGTGTAGCCAGCTATACCAGATGCTCTGTCTATGATGCTCAGACTCATCAATGTGAAAAGGCATAACACTTGGCTACATTATACCATTTTTCTTGCTCCAAAAATAGGAACATGAAGGCCTGAATTAAGGCATGGGCACTATAGCCTCATACAGAGGCTCCTACTTCTCATGTAATTTGATTGTCAAAATCTCCACTTCCTTTTTAAAAAAAATCAAAATAAAAAATGTAAATCTCTGCCCTCATAGTTGTGAAGAAAAGCTTGAAAATGTGACCAAGTGTAACCAATTTATCAGCATCTGTCTGAGTCTGCAGACAGCCTGAAACAGTAGCTTTTAAGAGGGATTAATTGCTCCAGGCCTCTCAATGGGGGCTTAACTCAAAAAGCTACTGCTTAAGCAGCCCTGCCAACATCGTTCCGGCAGAGGACTCTTGAGTGTGGCAGGAGAAGAAGAGTGCAGTGGGCCTGGCCCACCCACCCAAGCAGATACTTACCCCAGCAGCTGGGGTGTAAGTATTTGGGGACACCTGCTGCCATTCTGACCTTCTGGAGTAGTGGCGCAGTTGCTGCCACTCTTGGTGAGAAGGGGCAAGGGCAGTAGCATGGAGTCCCTTCTGAGAGGGGAGCTGCCCCCCTACCATTCCAAGTGGGAGGCAGGGCCCTGGCACAGGGGTGGAGCCACAAGAGATCCCAGGTGGTGGTGTGCCAAGAACCCTGAATATGTGTGTGACTTTCTTGTTATAGACAACTGGAAAACCCTGTTCAGAGGACCATACAGAGATGGTGTTCTTTTCTTGGTTTTGCAGTTCCTATGATACAGTTTCCCTCATTGACAAAGGCAAATCTTTGTCTCTGTTTTATGGGATCCACGTCCCTTTGAGATTTATTTTATAAACAAAAGCAACCATCACCTCCCAAAAATATAATAAAAGCTGCACTAGGAACACTTCAGTTTCAAAGCAGCCTTTCATTACATTCAAGCTCTCAAATTTCTTCATGCTATACTTATGTCTTTCCATATACTATAGTATTGTCCAAATCATACTAGTCCAGAAACTGGCCTTTCAAGATCAGTCCAGTAATCTCTTCTGGAAAGCACTAGAGGCAGATGCAAACCCAGTAGGTACATAGCAAAACCAAAAAATAACCTTTGTAAATCCCAGATTTTGCCCTTAAAAACACCTGATGAGATGCACTCTGCAGATCCAAGGAAGTGGAAATCTCACTATCTTTGTTCAAAGGTATGCTGGTCTGTGGATCATAGGTGCTCCATCCATGGTCCATGCAGAATTTGATGGTGGTCTGCAGAGTGTTGGCTTGTCACATAGTGGTGGCCTTCACCTTGTCTTAGCTGCTAACTGCATTGAAGGGCAATTAAAATACATCAGTGATTTCTTCATATTACTTTTTCATGTAAGCAATTGTAGTTGCAACACAGATGTTGTAGGGTCATGCAAGAAAAGGGAGACAGTCCATGTAATCATAAATGTGAGTGGAGGTGTCCATAATACAGTCTCTCTACCTGTATGTGGTCCCCACTTTTAAAAAGGTTGGGAACCTCTTCCTTAGCAAACAGCTCACTTCCTCAGTGTGTGGCAATTGGTGACTGGAAGTCATAATTAACTATTACGTTCATACACATCTGCAAAAATACAGAATGCACAGTGCAACACATCATCTGATCTCTGGGCTGAGGAGAGTGGAAAAGGCTGAAGAGGAAAAGGGCACAATTATAATGGGTTCCTAAGCTAACACGTCCCCTCTCCCTCCTCCCAAAGGAAGGGCTGAGTCATGATGTCTATCAAGCATTGAATGGAGCTACTTTGGATCTACAATGGAAGATCGTGGACTAGACTATTAATTTTTCATGGCTTTTTCCCAAGGGAGGTAGGACATGTGAAAATAGTGTGATTGGAGCTTAAGACAAAGAACTGAGGTGGGAGCAGAGTGCAATAAGAACCTGCGGTGTCAGGGTAAAGGGGTGAATGCAGGACATTTGAGCAAGGCAGACAGTTGTACTGCAAGCATGCCCAGGCATGTAAACTTTGCTTTACCATTCTAATCTAATGTACCTAAATACTGTATTCCAGTTGACAGCCCTTTCAAAACAAGGCGTCATTTATTAGTCCTGTGTTGCTGCAAATATCTCCTGGTTGTGTAGCTCCCACAAGATAAGTCTCAACAGGTATCTAAACTCTCTGGGACTTGTTTAAGGAGCCCTGGTGAGAAACAGATGCTGAGGCCAGGGAATCTGTCTCGGACTAATGGAGTCACAGCTTTTCCCATTGTAGGAAGTGGAGGCCAGGGCCTAGCACTAAGAGGGATGCATAGAACACCCTGTGGATCCATAACAGCTAGCACTGGACGACAACATCCACTCCATATATTTGGAATTTTTGAAGGAGAGAAATAGGCATAAAAATTCTTCTATTTACCATCTTCAGGCCAATGGAAAATAGAATGTTTTAATGTT
>SCPV02135009.1:0-13002 GCA_004028625.2 Cuora amboinensis | reverse complement strand
GGGGGCAGAACCCTGAAGTAGAGGAGCACCGGGGTCTGGGACACGGGGGCCAGCAGCAGGAGAGACACCAGCTTGCAGAGGGAAAGAGCTAATTCCCAAGATGGCCAGCAGGAGGCACTGTGCCGGTGAGCCGTCATCCCGCCACACCTGTCTTGAAAAGCTTAGTTAAAGTAAGCACTATTTTGAACAGTTCTTTCAACTACCCAAAGTGGTGGGAAAAATTTGCCCAGTCCTTCAGCAGATGTGGATGGACAAAAACTCAGTGGAACTAGTCTGGTCAGCTGCATGAGGAGCCAAGATTTGGAGAGACCGCATAGGATATGCGGTCCTACTATACACAGTTGAGAAGTACTATGGAGAGGCTCCTTGCACCCTAGCAGGTAGGGAGTGTTTTGGTAGGGATAGTGTGGGTGAATCTGTGGAGATCCACCAGCTAGACGCACCCATAAGAGAATGAGCACAGAATCCTCGGGAGAGGAGCGGGCTATTGCACAAAAATAGCTAAAGAGCAGTTTTGTGGCCTGCCTGGAGGATTCCTTTCCCAGACTCCATCAAACAGCTTTGTTTTGTATTCTGACTGCAGGCGGCAAAGAAGTCTTGGCCCTAAAAGACATTAGGTTTATTTTTACACATGATTATCCCTGACTGTGGGATGACTAGCAGTAATCTTAATTGCTACTCAGATCCAGAGATGCTGCCGTTACTTGGTATTCTTTACCTCCCAGAGTAGTCATGGATTATGTCTCTACTTAAATCTATGTGATGAATTTAGGGGGCAAATATCACTGGAAAATTCCTGCCTGAATGTTGTCTATTTCTATGTGTTTCATGCCCTACCAAGTAGTAGAAACCCTATTCAGTTATGTAAATTGGATCTTTTGGTGCCTTTTTACTTCTCTGAGAGGAAGAGAATGCTGTTACTGTAATAGAGTCTGGAAAATGTAGGCCTCAGTTAGGTGTGTGGGGGATGCCTCAAAACTTCAGAACTTCATACCCTCTTGAACCAGGTTTTTAATCCTCCCATAGCCTGAAAACTAAACTGCAGAAGCAGTGAAGAAAGGGATAGGGGCACTACAAGAACTAAATCACTGTGATTCTTCCTGTGAAAGCAGAACTGATTTCTCAGGGAAGGGGTGGGTCCCCTGTTTTCTTGTATTTACTTTCCCCTCGTTCCCCTACTGCTCTGTTGTCTAGTTTGTAGGGCAGGCTAATTGCTTCATCTCAGTGAGAGCCGCTAAACGGTTCTGAAGCTAGGGAGAAGAAAAACACCTTAAGAACTTAGGTGAAAAAGGGACCTATTCTTCCCCATCCCAATCTCTTAGCAAAGATATCTTTTTCCTCTTACCACTTCTGGATGATCAAGTCCCCTTAGTACAGGCTTTGGCTACACTACTTGCTTTAGAAGAGCTCCTCTGAGACAACCTGGAGACCCATTATACTCTTTTGTTTAATGAAATTTCTCAAAGATCTGAAAGCTAAAGAGAGTGGGAATAGCTTGTTTGTTTCTTCAAGTCTGTACTAAACCATTTTTTTTCACTTTTATATAGCATTGGTTGATTCTGGCTATAACAGTGTATTTAGGAAATTTAACTGTCAAAGTTATCATTTTGCTCCATGAAAAATGTTACTTTTTCCATTTAAAAAAATGACTACTGTATGAGAGAGAATTGAATGCACTCAATATCTATGATTTGGCTAAGTGAAGGCTACGTAGGGGTGGGTGACATAACCGTAGACAATAATGCTTTTGGGGGAGTAGACTATCGGGCTGTTCAAAGCTCTTGTGGGGAAAAAATGAAAACCACTCCTATTTTGCATTCTTCTGCAAAGCCAAATCCTCTGATACTTGTGGACCTAGATGAGACGAACCTGTGAAATGGATCTCGGGCAGGGCCAGGACCAGCATGGTACCCTCCAATATGTATCATGGAATTTTGCTTGTTTAACAAGCATCATCTTGTCCTCAAGGGATATCCACACACAGGGTTTGGCATTATTTGATGCATATAGCCTGATACATCTATAGACTCGAGTTCAGCAAGGAACTTAATCCATATGGCTAACTTTTAAATATGTAAGATGTTCCGTTGACGTCAATGGACTTCTCACATGCTTAAAGCTTTGGTACATTTGGACATAGTCTCCTATTCTGTAATCAGAGCTGCATGGGCAGACTTTTATGGCCATGTGGAGACCCATTGATGTGATTGCAGGATCAGGATCTCGAACATGGAATAACGCTATAGTGGCCATTCCAGCAAAAATAATATAGCAAATAAGTGCAGTTTTTAGTGTGGAGTTAAAGAAAATGTAAAGATGAAAACAACAATTGAAACAGATTTCAATTGTTTGATGCCTGCAGCAAATCTATCATTCTAGGAGCAAAGCTATATTGCATTTTGTATCTATATTAGTCATTGAGAAGTCCCGGGTCTCAATGTCAACAGGGGTTAATGAAAACCTTATAGAACAACAAAGAAAAATTAGAGTCTACAGAAAAATAATTTCACTATGAAAGATTTGTCAAAATTAAGAACATAATTGATCTCTTCAAATGGTGTGTCATGAAGAGCTTTCCAAATTTGATTTTGCATTTATTGCTAAATGACTGATTACCAAATAGATGGAACATGGCAAGCACCATATGTTTTGTTTACCTAAAGGCTCATAAATTCAGTGTCTGTTGGTCTCTCAAACATGATGTGTTAGCAGAATCCTTTCAGGAAAACAAAACCAACTACAAAGTCATCAGGTTGAAGTATTATCCCTTTCAAATGATTTTTCAACCCAATTCATTTTTTGGCTGTAAATATGAGCCAGATGCAATATAGAGTTCTGATTAATTGTTTGTCAAAATGTGTGTAGCACTTTGAGCATAGAGGCATTGTTGACATCTTGGGTTGCTAATGATCTATACCCCATAGCCTTCAAAAAGTGTATATGTATATAAACAATAAATCTTTCAGAAAAAACATATGTTTCAGTAAGCTATTTTGTCTTATAATTAGTGGTGCAAAGTTCACAGTAGGACCTGAGCTGAAGTATTCGTAGAAAAGCATACATTTTTAATTCAAGACTTCTTATAACCCCATACCCAACTGGAACTAGCCTGTTGCTAGAAGCAACAGACCTAACCCATTGCGTGAATGTAGAGTAGCTTTAAATCTGGAGCAACCTGATGATGGATAAATTTTTTGTTAATTTTATAAACTGTTATGTACTTAGTGAATTAACACCAAGAGGCCCTCAGTGAAGATAAAAATTTGTTCTTATTATTTATGCCACACCATAGCCTTTTGAGATAGATAAGTATTATTGGTGCCATTTTTCAGCTGGGTAAGCTGCAGCACAGACAGGTTATGTGGCATGCTCAAGATGACACAGCAGATCATTGGCAGGGCAAAATGAACTAGGATATCTGGACTTAGTCCCTTAATCTGAACAGCAGCCCACTTGACTTCATAATATATAATTACACTTAATATAATGTGTGTAATTCATTAACATTACACTTGTAAAGCATAAAGTTTCTCTTCAGGTTTCATTCATACAACTCCAGACAGCTGTTGTGCATTGGTATTTCACGTGGCCTGGCAAGGAAGGAAAGTGGAGCCTCAGCTGCTGTATACTGTCATAGGTGCATCCTAGTATTTATGTTGAACGATGCTATGGAAATTTACATTGGCTCAGACTCAATTCCAGTTAGTTTATTTTAACAATCTTACTTGTGGATGCATTCAGCACCACTGGCCACTTTTGAAAATTTGAGATTAGCTGTCAGCTGTCTCAGAGATTGGTTGTTTCCAGTGATGACAAAAGGAGTTTTTCTGTGGACTAGTAATGCTCTTCTGTGGACTTGTCTACACTTACAGCACTGCAGCTACAGCTCTTAGTGACGACACTATCTACGCTGATGGGAGAAGCTCATCTGTTTACCTAGGTACTCCACTGCCCTGAGAAACCCTTCTGTCGACATAACTCCCACGTAGGCAGCGCTATGTTAGTCTAACTGTGTCACTTGGGGGGTATGGACTTTTCATAGTTATACTGATATCACAGATGACAACTTCCCTTGGTGCCAGTGGATGCCTGCACCCCCAGCCCGTGCCCTAACTCCAACCCCTCCCGAGATACCCGCCCAGGCCCCACCTCTTCCTCAGCATGCTGGGTTCCTCCTCTTCCCTGCTCCCTCCCAGCACTTGCCACGCGAAACAGCTGGGAGGGAAGGGGGAGAAGCAGGATGCGGAGGTGAGCTGCGGGGGGAGAGCTGCCGGTGGGTGCTAAGCACCCACCAATTTTTCCCTGTGGGTGCTCCAGCCCCAGAGCACCCAGGAGGTCAGCACCAATGACGGATATTAGTTTGTGGTGTAGACCAGGGCTGTCTCTTACTCCCAGGACATCTCAATTTTATTCAAGAGGTGAATGAGAGTATATGTATTCCTGTCCAACAATGAATATCATTTTAGGAGACAATCCTGTAGTTCATATTTAGAAAAACATAGATGCCTCTGATCAGTGCAGTGAATGAGTGTCTGCAGGATGTTGCAATCTATTACAGTATATTATAACAAAACTGCCAAAAAAAGGTTTGGGCAAAGGCGCTATAAAGCAATTGATTCCTTTCTGTTGGAACGCATCCAATATTTTGATCAGGAATATCAGCATAGCC
Organism: Cuora amboinensis; assembly: GCA_004028625.2. Lineage (NCBI taxonomy): Eukaryota > Metazoa > Chordata > Testudines > Geoemydidae > Cuora > Cuora amboinensis. The sequence continues at coordinate 8,333 of SCPV02135009.1, read as the reverse complement.
TATTAACTGTGGCAATTCTTAGCTTTTTCACACCGTTGGAATTACACAGAGGAAAATACTTGGACAGCAACAACTTGAAATCCCAAGCTCAACTTAACTTCTGGCCCTCTGCAATGTTCTGTGTCAGAGGAAAAATAAGTGTCCTCTACTAACATTATGATTGCTTACTGGAAACACCTATAAGCAGGAGTTACATTTGTGTGATTCTCATAATAACTAAATTGATCTTGTTGAAATGAGCACTCAACCTAAGGTTCCCAGTAGAGAATGAAATCTTACTGCTGTAAGACTGACAGAAAAATCGCAATCACTTGATGCATGTGAACATTCAAAGAGGATCTTGCAGATTATACTAAATATAATTTTTCTAGAGTTTGTTCACAGAAATGATTTTGCCATGGGTAGTGGGTTTTTTGTTTTTCTTTTCTTTTTCCTTGTATATTCTAATAATATTGGTGTTGGGAGCTCAAGGGAAAACCTAATGTCTAAGCACTAACTCACTCTATGTAATTATTTCTCTACTCATCTTAGGTTGTTTTGTAATTTGTGCATTCAAACTTGTTTCCTGTAACAATGAAACAAATTTTTGTTCATATGACAAGAGTTAATTTGAGGGTGTTTCTGAGAGACAGAAGAAAAAAGGAACAATGTAATTAATGTTCTAAATAGGAAATAAAAATGTTTCTTGGTAATGAGCAATATGCATATTTGTGTTGGTTTATAGATTAACATTGCAAACAAGTTTTGAAAAATTGTCCCCATTTTCAGTAAATAATCCTTTACATTTCCTCCACTACACATTATGCAAAATCCCAGTACTCCAGACACACAGAGTAGTGCAGCCTTGTCAATATTGTGCACAAGCAGGGCTATATCATTTCATGTGGCATTTTAAGAAGACTTGCTGACATGACTTTAAAACTTTACATCATTTACACTTACGTTAACCTACATTTAAATTAATGTGTCAGAGGGGAGGATTATTTATTTTGGGGGATTGTTTGGTGGGTGGGTTTTTTTTCTGGAAAACCTAATTATCTTAATTCTGAAGAACTTTTGTTGTTTGCCATTAGCTGTATCTTTATATGTACCATTAGCTGCAGCATTAGATGCATAGATTGATAGATCTTTAAGGCCAAAAGGGACCATTATAATCACCTTGTCTGACTTCCTGAATAACATGGACTTTCACTCAGTGATTCTTGCACCTAGCTTAATAACTTCTGGTTGAACTAATAGAGCATATCTTTTAGAAAGACAGCCTGCTGGGATGCTGGACCCTTCTAGCATCATTCCCAGGAGCTAATCTGCCATGTTTGTCAAATGCCTGCCATTCAAACTGGGAGAGGTCTGTCTCTCTGCCTGATAGGGTTAGACTTCAGAACCCACAAGGCATTCCACAGCCTTAACATATTCCATCTAGTGCACCAACATTTGAGCACTCACTTGGTATCCTAATGTTCATATACATGAGTGAACATTTGTTTCACTTTCTTCTGTATAAACTTCCAACAATACATGCATTGTATTTTTCACAATAAGATTATCAGCTTTGGAGGAAATGTTATGTGCTGTTAGTTCTTGCACATTGCAGCTGCTGTTCGCGTGCTACTGTTATATAAGACATTAGTATGTTACTGTGTCAGTAGGCCCTCTCTACTGCCCCAACTTTTCCTGCAGTTCAGCACCTGGACACATGCTCAGTAGTATGCTGTTTTGTCTCCATGCTTGCTTGATTTTCGATATTTGAAAGGTGAAGTGTGACTTACAGCAGGCATTTCCTGCCTCTGGGTCATGACCTCTATTGGGGTGCCAAGAGGCCTAAGGGTGTCAGGAAAAAAAATCTGCCTTTACTTTGCAGTCCCAACCTGAGAGTCAGAGTTGGTTTTGTCAATCAACTTACTAAGTCAAATATAAATGCACTTGTTAGTATTACTATTATGCACATGCTTGTTACAACAAGCTTATAATTAGAGCAATTGAAATATTACAAAGCAAGATTTTTTTTTCTTCATTCAGCTTGAGGTTTGTGTCTCCAATGTTGGGTTCAAAGCATTTTACCCCTGTTTTGAAAATTGTTCATACAATTGATTCATTTCAAATAGCAAATATTCAAGTTACAAAATCTACAAAAATACCATACACATTTGGTCAGAATATGGAGGAGGAAAAGGGTCTATTTAGGGCAAAATAGGATTCCATGCTCTCTCCAGTCGCACAAATATCTGTTGCTGTTCTCTGAAACCCCACAAGCCGCTTTGTTTTGTGATGGCTAGAACTGAACATGATCAGCCAGATCTTCAGCAGATGTAGACTAGTGTAGCTCATTTAATAACAAGGAACATAGTCTGTTGACAAGTGGCCATTATGTGGGGTGGTCGCCCAAGAGCTACAGAGAGAGAAACTCTGACATCCCTTCATTATAGTAGTCTTTTATGTAAGTGCCCCCACACTGAACTAACCCTTTGCACAAAAAAGTCATGTCTAATTTGCTGTCCAGCATGAACCACTGAGTTTCCCTTCTTTATTACTGCTGCTCAACTCTCTCTCTCTCTCTCTCTCTCTCACACACACACACTGATTACATGAGTTTCCACATTCTATCCCCATATGTATTACTCTACATTTTAAAATGTATTCTTTACTTATTTCTACTCACTGTAGATCAGTGGTTCCCAAACTGCCTAGTTCTCTTTTTTCCCTCATATATTTCCAGAAGGTGTAAATCGCACTATATGTTCTGTCATGAAGCCTTGTTGATTGATGTGGCTCTGCTTAAACATTTAAGGGAGTTTTTGGACTACCAATAGGGAATTGCTCTTGTGGATGATAAGCAGCACAGATTCACTGGTTCTACTGAAATACTCTAATGTGAAATATTTTTTCAAAACTGTATTATGTATTTCTCCTAATTGTTCAGTATTGGCAAACCTGATCAGTAGGGAGTTATTTCCATGGAATGAAAAATGCTAACTTAATTGAAGGGGAAATGACTTTGCAGATTTATGGATTTATAAGGCTAAGAATCTGCATGAGTGCCTTTAATTAAATTCATTTTTCTGCATAGTCTCTTGTCATTTCAGATATTCAAAATATCTACACCAGTTGCTCCTCCTATACTGGTTTTTCAATTTATTTGCAAGGCTTCATTTAAACACTTGTCAGTTGCCTGTGAGCACCTGATGAGGCTGCCGTTACTCCAAACATTACATGGAAATAAAAGTTAGGAAACTAGAGAGGCAACAATTTCTATTTTTATCCTATGATTTTATCCTATCCTACAGACAGTTACGGTATCTTCTTACCTGCTATAGTGATAACTAACAAATAGGATAATTAAAGTAAAAGCAAAATACTGAAGGCCAGATCTCTGTACATCTCTAAGTGCCCTTGGTACTCCTCCAGTGGCATAAAGGGTATTGAAAACTTCTTTAAGTAGGCCGCCAAGGATTTTATTGGAGAGAGATCCTCAGATGGTATAAAAAACAATGTAGGGACTGGAAGTCTGTGGGGAAACATGATCAGAGCAATGTGAGAGAAACATCATTTTACTTCCTGAATGATAGATAGATTGAAGAGGAGATAAATGAGAGCTGGAGAAAATGGATGTGGTAGGCCGGATGACAGAAGCCGGCTGTGGAACAGTATATTAGCTTAGGGAGAGGGAAAGATGGATTTTAGAAATATTCTAGATGGAAAAATGACAAGATTTGAGAGCCTGGCTCTGAGGAGAGAAGATAAGGGGCAGTTGTGTGTTGAGTGCAAAAGAAGATACTGGATGTGTCTGAAATTATCCCTGTATAAACATCCTACACATTATTGCAGTATTTTTTGTGCAAAACATGCCTTGTCAGGTATCATTTAAAAGCTAGTAACACATGATCAGTATTCTTGTGTAATGTATGTTCAAAATGCAAATTAAGAGTTATGAACATAAACTGAAATTATGACTCTAATATGTTTACCAGACAAGATGGGGGTGTGGAAAGGAGGGTAAACCAGATTCTAAGAGACAAAGGATAAGCTAATGCCTCTAGCCAGGTGTCATCAAAGTTGCACGGCAGTCACCTGTAAAGTGGCCATTCTTTGGCAAAGAAGTTGGGCAGGAACAGATGGAAAACAACCATATGGAACAATGGTGGGAAATCTGCTGCACGGGGCCCGTCAGGGTAATCCATTGGTGGGCGGCAAGACAGTTTGTTTACATTGACCATCTGCAAGCGTGACCGCAGTTTGCCGATTCCAGCCAATGGGAGCTGTGGGAAGTGGCAGGCTGAAGGGATGTGCTGGCTGCCACTTCCCGCAGATCCCATTGGCTGGGAATGGTGAATTGCAGCCACTGGGAGCTGCGGGTGGCCGTGCCTGCAGATGGTCAATGTAAACAAACTGTCTCGTGGCCCGCTGCTGGTATGGAACCTCTTTCGCCATGAGACTTCATGTCTCCTTCCTCATTGCGGGAATGAATTTTATCTAGGGGTAGCCCTCAGGAAAATGCATTTCAAAGGGTGACTGGACTAGAAAAGTGAGGGGCAATTCATCTTTCATTTAAGATGACAAAGGAACCAGCCCTTTGATTTTGCAAGGAGATCCAGACCTGTGAATTTGGTCAGCCCTGTTTGTGGGAACCTGATAAGAATTTTACCTTGAACCAAGTCTAGCTGGTTAAATTTGAGCTATTTGGAAGTGTTATCTGTATTTATCTTGTAGTCATTTCTGACTTTAATACTCACTTAAAACCTCTCTCACTTAAAACTGGAGTTTGTAGTTAAATAAACTTGTTTCATTTTTTAATCTAAACTAATCCAGTGTTGTGTTTAATCTGACCTGTTTGGTAACTCCAGTTAAAATAGCAAACTGTTAAATATTGAGGCTTTGCATGGGCAATGCCTTTTAATATCAGGACTGTCCAGAACACACATTTTGTAGAAAAATTGAGACTGGGAGTGTGTGTGTGGGGGGGGGGTCACCTTGCAAGTAGTAACCAAAGCTGCTGGAAGCCCCAGAGTGTGACTGGAGTGTTGCTGACAGGCTGCTGAGGTCAGAGTTGCTGGGCCATTGCTGCAGCTATACATAGACACACAGGGACTGACCTGCATGCTGTTAGGCTGTTTGTGAGTGGCCCTGCTTGGGAGCTACAACAGCAAAGCATTGTGATGTACCCAAAGTTGTGGGGCAGGTGGTGACACAACCCCTCACTGGTCTGGACTGCACTCCAGTATCTGACAGTGGTGTTGTCGTCAATAATGAAGAAAAAGAAGAGGGTTCAGCAGGTGAGATGAAAGTTCAGTTTTTGCCATGATATTTTCCAGCAGGCTGCATAAGACACATGAGATATTGCAAAGACAGGCAGAGAAATCATAGTTGAAGTGAAATAAGTAGTGTCTGAGACACGCTAGAAGGAGATATGTTTTCATACACAATGAGCAAACCATGTACTCCAGTGATTACTTAGTTTAGCTTATCTTTTTGTCATTTTTTTCTGGAATCTAATGTCTCCATGAGCAGGGCTGGCTCCAGTCACCAGCTTAGAGGGAAGAAGAATGAAGTGGCGCAGGAGAGCAGCCACTGAAGTGCTGCCGACCACAGATTTTTTCTTTTCTCTTCGCCACTTGGGGCGGCAAAAAAGCTGGAGCCAGCCCTGTCCCTGAGAGAGCATAATCCTTGCTGACCTTTTATAGGCTGCAATAACTTTGAGAACAAAATCGCATCTCTACTTTGCCGCACAGAGTTCTTACAAAAGTAAATGTACAGTATACAGAAAACAAACGGCACCACAATATTGTAGACACACTGCAAAGAGACAAGGGCCTTATCCAAAGCTCTCAGTGGTCTTTGGATCAGGCAGAGGCGCCCAGGGGGGCAAGTGGGGCAATTTGCCCTGGGCCCCACAGGGGCCCCCACGAGAGTTTTTTGGGGGCCCTGGAGTGGGGTCCTTCACTCACTCCGGGGGCCCTCGAAAACTCCCGCGGGGCTGGGGCCCCTGGAGCTTTTTCTGCTCCAGGTCTTCGGTGGCAATTTGGCGGCGGGAGGTCCTTCCACCCCGGAGCGGAAGGACCCCCCGCCGCTGAATTACCGCCAAAGCGGGAGGCCCCCCGCCGCCGAAGACCCCAGGCCCCCTGAATCCTCTGGGCAGCCCTGGGATCAGGCCCATGATGAGAAGGGCAAGATGTACTGTGTTAATGTCAGAGGAAAACCAAAGAAGAGAAGTGATGCTGAGGCTGCCAAAGTTATGAAAATCACAGTTTCAGGTTGTGTGCATTATGAGCCGTATAAAGACCCTAAGAGCCTTACTTTCAATGTTGCTCCTCTTCCCCCAGACTCAGGAGGTCCAAGGGGAACATCCTGCTAACAGCTGCAGGCTCATGCTGTATAGAGGGGCAGTTGGACAGAGCCCTGTAACAGCTTTACTTTAAAATCTTGCCTCTCCTAGTGGTGGGATTTTCGAAAGAAAACCAGCTGACTACTACGGTCTCTGGGTGTGGAGTTGCAGCTGGAAAAAGCTGTCAGTAAAAGTACAGAATAACTATGAAGTGGGATTTTTTTCCCCCAATTTTGGGGTGGGAAAGTTATTTTACTGTCCGTCAGGAAGAGGGACAGGAAACTGTAGCCAGTTAAATACCTCTAAAATGTCTGCTCCATCTGGTGTAAAAATCTGAAAGGAGCCCCCCCGCACACCTCCCCCCCAAAAAAAGCCCCCCACAAAAACCTAAAACAGGTGGAGGGGATAAAAATCTTAGTGGAGTACTCATTTAAGTGCCTGCAGAAGTCAAAAGGACAGTTAGCATTGATGTGTTCATACACAGACAGTTTATCTAAGGGAGGACAAAGAAATCAAACTGTGGAGATAATCACTATATTATCATAAACTCCATTTCACATGAGAACCAGCTATTTTAATTTGAATGGAAATAAATATTCATAAACCATCTTTTTTTTATAATGTGAATATTATACAATTAAACCTGTTAACAGCCGTTATTGGAACTCCGTTTTTTGTCCTTTATAACAGGTGGCCACCCATACCGTGTTAACCAAATAGCCATTCAAACGCAAGTCACTCTTCATTCATTTAATGAGTTACAAATGCACATCAGGGATAAAGTAGCATTGTCTTAGGCCTGGTCTACACTAAGAAGGGGGGTCGAACTAGGGTACGCAAATTCAGCTACGTGAATAGAGTAGCTGAATTCGAAGTACCCTAGTTCGAACTACTCACCCATCCAGACGCCGCGGGATCGAAGTCCGCGGCTCCAAGGTCGACTCTGCCACCGCCGTTTGCAGTGGTTGAGTTCCGGAGTCGACCGGAGCACGCGGGGAGTTCGAACTATCGCGTCTAGATTAGACACGATAGTTCGAACTCCGAGAAGTCGAACTCTCCGCGTCGACCCGCGCTGAAAGTGTAGACCTACCCTTAGTTTGTGTGATGAGGCAGATAGGGCTTGATCCAAAGCTGAGTGAAGTCAATGGAAGGATTCCAATTTACTTCAATAGGTTTTCAGTCAGAAGCAAATTTAGTGAACATGAAAACATGCATATTATGCACATACGCTTCTGCATGTTGTATAATAAAGTGAACAAATCAACATTTCACATAACAAGTGAAGAGTTAGACAAAACAGCTGATGTGAAAGTTTGCCTTTTATGGGGGGAAAAACACATGAACAAATAAACTGTAACTCACTGCATGATGTATTTTTAATTGAGAATGCATAGCACACTTTTATCCAAGTTTTATCTTATACAAATAAATTGAAGGAATAAACTAACTCACTGCACAATGACCAAAACTTGATCTTGGATGAGAAATAGGTATTTTAATTCAATTCCATGTAAATATTCATAAACAGTTTGGATTTATACCACGATCCTCATACTGCATGATTTAAATAAGGTTCTTTCAAAATTTGTGACCAGGGTAACATTCTGGCTGTTAATCTTAAATTCAGTGTGCTTTGATTCATTTAACCACACATTCCAGGAGTAGAGTAATTCCACAAGTGTCCTTGTGTGAAGTGCCAAATGAAGAGGAGATGCAGTGTAATATAATTTAAATCAGTTTTTAAATATTAATATATATTTCAGCTTTAACGCATCAGATAGTCAAAGGCCGGTTAGGGCTCTTTAATGAGAGAGTTCTATGTTGGAGCAAATTTGAGGAGGGAACATTTGTATTTTCTAAAACATGCTTAGCCAATCACATTTTGTATTCCCTTTGCAATTATGTCAGATATAGGTTTGAATGAGAACTCTCACTCTTAAAACCTAGATTCTCATTCATCTTAGTCTTAGACTATCCTGTTCTACTTGGCTTCATCTCTTTAAGGGCTGAGCAG
>SCPV02135005.1:0-74789 GCA_004028625.2 Cuora amboinensis | reverse complement strand
GGATTGGTGTCTCTCAGAGTTCATTGTTAGCTTAAGTGTTTCTTGATTGGGCACTTACTGAGAATAGCCTTTTCTCAAGAAGCTGACCAACTGCTTCACTGAAGCTACTTAAAATCAAACAAGTACATTGTCAATATTCATAACTTCAAAAACAAAATGATACATGCATGTAAGTAAGATGAATATATCCAGTAGATCATAACCTTTGCAGAGAGATGTTATATGGCACATCTAACATAAAACATATTCCAGTCCTATCATATTTACACTTATAAGCATATTTCTAAAAAGCATTATGGGGTTTATTATTTCTAGAAAGCAACACCACACCTGACATTCTGGTACTTCTGGGAAAACTGTGGCCCTGCCCCTATCTCATGGCCCTTCCTGCCAGTGTGATCTTGCATGCATCTCTCATCCGTGATACTGGACAAAACCACGTCTGGTTTTCTCTCAATACCATACAGGGGACAAACCACACAAAAAGGGTTTTATCCAGCTTAAAATCAAATGAACAGCCAGCTACACACCATGCCCACCACTCCCAAACAGCTTTTGCTCAGCTTCCTAGAAATCTCCTCTACCAGGAATATGTTCTAACAAACTGGATCTCCTGCAATCTGTCCCAGAGGCACTGGTGGTGGATATAATGGTCCAACAGTGAACATTGTGGCTCCTTTCTGGAGTAGGGCCTCATGGAGTTAAAGGAGTCCTTGGGAAATTGACTCCTTAGGCCTCTTATAAAATTACAGCTCTGGTCTTGGACCAACCTCCTGTCTTCTCCCTAGACATGACGTCTTCAGGTTAGATGTCTGTAGCAGGAAGCTTACCCTGCTCCTGCCCTGAACGGCTTAAAACAGCCCTGGGGGAAGGTTGTGGCTGGGAGCTACTAAGCTGGGCTGATTGGGAAGTGGCTGCATCTGGGCCACGCCCCAATCAGGCCACAACTGGCCTGTATAAAAAGGCTGTGAGACAGGAGCCCAGGCAGTCTCCCTGTGTGTGTAGAGGGAGGAGGGCCTGGCTGCAGGGGGCTAGACACAAAGTACCTGAGTGAAGCAGGGCTGGGGAAAGGCAGAGGAGCTGGGGAGCTCCAGCCTGGAAAGACCGAGGCTGCGGCCTAGCATTGGGCTAAAAGGTACTGGAGGTTGCAGAGGGCAGCCCAGGGAAAGGCCAAGGCAGCAGGTCCAAATCCAACCTTGCCAGTGATGAGTGGCTGATACTGCAGTCTTCCCCAGGATATGGGGGCTAGACAATGACCGGCAGTAGCCGTATAATGAGGCAAGGTGAGAATAGTGGGGGTTCCCTGGGGAGGGGAGATCCTAAGACTGAGGGGTTACTGCCAGGGGCAGCACCCCAGGAAAAAGGGCAACACGTCCAGGGACGGACTCGGGAGCCAGAGGACAGGCAGATCACCAGCTTGCAGAGGGTGCTCCGGAGCTGGAACTGAGCTAATTCCCAGGAGTCACCAGCAGAAGGTGCTGCAGGGGTGAGTCCGCCCATCTACATGTCAGATACACTACCTGGAGAAGTGCACTTGCTTTATAGGTACAAAGAAAGATTTAGTTCTCCAGGGCTCTCAATTAATGACCAAACTAACAAGAGACTTCCAGTCCCTCCCAGCCTGGCATTTCTGTGATTCTAGGATCTCTGTGGATATCGAAGATCATAAGTCAATGGTCCCATAGCTGCATACCAGGGCTTCATTGCCCAGTATAGACACCTGCACTTCATCACCTAAGGCCTGGTTTTCAAAGGTGTTTAGGTGCATGGTAGGTTTTTCTAAAGGATATAGGTGTCCAAAACCCATTGATTTTAATGGGAGTTAGATGCCTAATTGCTTTTGAAAAACCCATTAGATGCCTAAATACCCCCTGGGGCCTGGATCCATAAAGAGAACCAGGCGTGGTAACCCACAATGCAGCAACACCTAAATTTTAGGCACCTAGAAAATCGCTGGGACAACAATAGGGTCACAGAGCCTGAGTCAGGCCCCCAGGCTCCATATACAACAGATAGAGAGAGACCAACACTTAAGAATGGGAGTCACAAAATCCAGCACACTAGGAGAGGAGGCGCCTGAGCTGGCCGATGGGAGATGCTGAGGAGAGGAGTGTGTGCTAGTTTACAGAGAGATGCCTAAGTCCAGTCAGGGAGGCCCCTGTGTCTGCTAGTGAACTACAAACCAGTGGAAGAAGATAGGTGTGTGCTCCGTCTAGGGCCTGATCTGGTAGTACCCGATACTTGATGACATCAAATGGATACCTTGCCCGCCAAACCCCCACCCACCAAAAATATCTGGAACAAAGAAACAAATCAACCAACCAACAAAATACAGTACATCTTCGCTATAACCATCCCCTGGGGATCCAAGCCATTTGTTCGTTAAAGCCACAGGTCCATTATAGTAAAAGAGTCCTGCTGCTAGGGGCAGCAGCTGACACGTTGAGCCCCATGGCCATGGCAGAGGCTGGCAGCTCTGTCAGCCCTGGGTCAGTAGTGGGGGCAGAGAACTCTGGCCTTGGGACTGCAGCAAGGGCAGAATTTTTACTCCCCACCCTGAAAAAAAGGAGAAGAGCCAGAGACCCCATGTGTGACTTTGATATGGTAACTGTTTTTATGTGGAAAGTGCTCTGATACCATGGTGATGGGTGGCAGTACAAAATCCTCAGACAGATCATTTATGGAGGGGAGTGTATGGGGATGGATGGATAGTGAGACATGATAAATTCATGGAGGATAGATCCATCAATGGCTATTAACCATGAGGATCAGGAATGCAACCCTGTGCTCTGGGTGTCCCTAAGCCTCTGGATGCCAGATGCTGGAATTGGACAACACAGGATAGGTCACTCAATAATTGTCCTGTTCTGCTCATTATCTCTGAAGCATCTGACATTGGCCACTGTGTGAACACAGGATATTTATATAGGTGTAAATTTATAGTAATTCCATTGACCTGAGTGCAGTTTTTCTAGATATTTACACCAGTGTAAATACCTCAGTGTGCATAAACGGATTGCACGTTATGTTCTCATGGAGACAATAATGTCAACAGTTGATTATATTTATAAAGAAACACAGAATGAGATGATGGTCATGGGAGAAAGATGGCCATTTTATTTTTTTGGAGAATAGCCTTGACCCAATCATTTTCCATAGGGCAGCTTTGATATCCTTGTTCCTCATGCTATAAATGATCAGATTTATCATGGGAGGCACCACGGAATACAAAACAGCCACCATGAGATTCAGACCTGAGACTGAGCTGGAGGTGGGTTTAATATAGATAAAACTAGCAGTGCAAACAAACACGGAGACCACAATGAGGTCAAGAATGCAGGTGGAAAAGGCTTTATGCCAGCCCTGCTCAAAGGGAATTATCAGCACTGTTTTGAGGATCAGAATATAAGACACAATTTTATATATATTTAAAAAAGCAGTTTAAGGCAAAGTACACACTAAAGGCAATAGCCCCAATTTCTCTGAGATATGAGTCATAGGAGGCAAGTTTGAGGAGCTGGAGGGTTTCACAGAAGAACTGCTCCATCTCATTGCCTCCACAGAAGATTATTGCAAACGTGTTCCCAGTGTGCAGTGCAGAATTGAGAACACCGCTGATCCAGATACTGGCTGCCATTTGGACACAAGCTGTCCTGTTCATCATTGACTTGTAGTGCAGTGGTTGGCAGATGGCAATGTACCATCTGACTTGGATGATGCATCCGTAATATGAAATGACCATGATGCTTAGGAGGGAATTGGCCATGGACTTGGGGTCGACAATGGAGATGCAGCCAAGGTCTATGATGGACAGATTCATCAGGAAGAAATACATGGGGGTGTGAAGATGGTGGTCAAGGGCTATGGCTTTGATGATGAGAAGATTCCCAGTCAGGGCTACCAGGTAAATACCTAGAAACACCATGAAATGCAAAATCTGCAGCTCCCAAATGTCAGAGAATCCCAGGAGAAGGAACTCGGTCACAGTGATTTGGTTGGACATTTTCTTCCTCAGTACATCATGTGATGTCTGTGAAGGGAAGGACAAGGGCAATGGCTAGGGATCAGCTGCAGTCAGTATAGGCCTTGCTGGAGCCCTAGGCATAATAACAGTATGAACCAATTGCTGCAAATAAAAAGAGATGAAATAGAATGTATGGTTTTGAAATTATCGTATTATTGGAAAATATTTGTATTCCCCAGGCTTTCTTAAAGCTCAGTTTCCAATTATGCGTGGTCAGAAATTTTCTACTTATATTGTTTTCAAAGGAAAATTGTGTTTTCAATTAATCACATTTTCATAGAAAGTCTCAGATATTCTCAAATATATTTCACGGATATTAAGTATCTGTGAAATATATTCAGGGCCGGTGCAACCATTTAGGCAAACTAGGCGGCCGCCCAGGGTGCCTAGTGGTTGGGGGTACCTCAAAGTCCCCTCAGGCAAGGAGGTGGAGTGAAGGTGAGCTGGGTGGGGGGGGCACAGAGGGGGCATGCGGGGAGGGCTGCCCACAGGAATGGGGCAGGGGCACACAGGGGAACAGCTCCCCATGCCAGATCACCTCCACTCTGCCTCCTCCGCTGAGCACACAGCCCAGCTATAAGTCTCCTCCAATCAGCGCCACAAGCCTGGGCAGGGAGGAGAATTAGAGCAGCGCCGGACTGCTCAGTGCAGGAGGCGGAGCTGAGGTGAGGTGAGGCGGGCTATCCAGGCAGGGTTAGCTGCCGTGGTGGGGGGAGAGAGGGAAAGTCTCCCTGGGTGGGGTTAGTTACCATGCGGGGAGAGGGATTAGCTGTCGTGGTGGGAGGAAAAGCTGCTGGGGGGGGGACCCGGGTTGAGGGCTGAGTTAGCTGCCATGGGGGGGGGCGGGGTTAGCTGGGTGGGGGGTGCAAGGTGGAAGTTTCGCCTAGGGCGGGAAACTTCCTTGCACAGGCCCTGAATATATTTGAGGATACCTGAGACTTTCTATATATACACATAGGAAAACTGAAAACTCATTTTTTTGGGTGAATCTAGGCAGAAAATAATTAGATTTGCTGCAAAAAATGTTTGTTCCTCATTTGGAAAAACATGAAAAATTGGAGATTTTGGGGAGTCTATGAAAACTCAATTTTTTTTATTAAAAAAAAGCGCTGATAGGCTCTAAATGGTTGATTGACTTGATAGCAAAAGTCTTACGGAGTTCCAACAAAATTCAAATTTATGTTCTTAAATTAGTATATTAATGCTCTAACATATTTAATTGAAATGGTAAACTTACTGTGCTGGTCCTTGTGGAATTTTTCCCAGCTTGCGATGCATTTGAACCTCCAGTGTTAGGAATCATCGGTCACATCTACCTATCTAGCTAGCTAACTATCTATGCACCCCTGCCAGGATTGTTTGGTTATCCCTCTCTCTCATGCCCCCATCACTGTATTATCCAGCAGCCGCTGTCGTGTCCCTTCGCTGGATGTCCTGAGTTGCTGGGTCTCTGCAGTTCCTAGCAGACAGGGATCTACTCTGCAGATGAGCACTCCCTGCTCCCCTCCTTAGGCAGGCTTGGCTGAGGTGTGATGGAATAAATAGGATGAGGGACTGAACACCCCACCCCACCCCAGCTCTAGAGAGGGCCAGACAGAGGAAGGAGGAGAGTGGTGTGGGAAGGAAGTGGTGGCCAAAGCTGACAATGGAGAGAAACAGGAAAGAATGTCTGGTGTTTGGAGACGGGACAGAAGGAAGCAGGGATGGGGGGCTGTTCCCTGGGGCTGGGGCCATGTCAGGGGAGTGGGGTTGAGCAAAGGAGGGGACTGGTGGGCAGAGAGGTTCAGCTGGGATCTCTGAGGAAGCTGAGTCAGGAAATCTGAGTGGAGAATTGGTTCTGGCCCCAGGAATCTCAAAGAAAAGGAATGAGAGTGTCCGTGAGTTGGCGGGTTGTAAAAGGGGAGGAAGGGGATTAAGGGTTGGGGGGGTTGTTTGGGGGTCTGGGCTGTGTGAGGCAGAGGGAAGGAGACACTCAGGGATTAGAGTAAGAACATTCAGGGGGTGGAGGATGTGGCAGAGTTTGGAGTCAAAGGGCGTGAATCTTCTCTCCCTGAAACCAGACATACTCCAGTATAACACCATGGACTTACCGTGAGATGAGTGACAGGGGAATCAGCCCCATTGACTCAAGTGGGGTTACTCCTGATTTACACTAGGGTGAGTGAGAAGGAAATCAGTTGACTGCAGTGGAGTATTTCTAACTTTTCTTATAGTTGGTGCATTTTGGTGCTGATTTATTGTGCACAGCTAGAGATCTAACCGGGGCTCAGATCCTCACACCAGGGTCTCCAAAGCTCAAAGGCCACCCCAGCAGAGTGCAGTCCACTCACTGGGCCTCAGGGGAAAATAAAGTGACAGTGTTATTAGCCACAGTGTTTAGTTCTCAGTGAGGTGCATCAGCCTTTGCGGTGCTTGGAGTCGCTCTGAACGGATTGCACTGTGCATGTGCATGGCGAGAGGAGGAGCTGGGTGAAAGCTGTTTCTGACACACAGCCTCACAGCTGCTGAAAGAAGAATGTTCTGGCCAACAAATCTAGGCCCTGTGACTTAAAATCTAACCCTGGGCAGAAATCTGTGACTAAAAACAGAAGGCATCTGCCTCTGTTGAAGGGTTTCTAATCTTGAGGAACTGTCACTTTAGCACAGCCGAATATTGAGAGGGTGCTGACACTATTTTTGAAATGAAAATACATAACCCATACACATGCTCACTGGGGAGGTATGATTGGGGGCAGAAGAGTTGGTGAGAAAGGAAGAGAGGAGTTTTGGGGGCAGTGAGAGAAGAGGTGATTATGGCGAGGAGGATGAACGAGGAGGGTGGATAGGAGATGAGTTGGGGGTCAGGAGATGGTTTGGGGGTCAGGAGATGGGGAGGGTAACATCAGGGTGAGTGACAGCAGCCTTGGAGAAAATGAGGAAAGGAGCTCCTGACATCCCCACATTCCCCTCCCATGTCTGTGCCAATATCTGGGGGTTCCCAGATATGGGGGTCCAACACTCACTGCTCCCCTCACCTAATTTTGGGAACATGTGTGCCAGATCTAGGGACGCGCCGCCCCTTAGGGTGTGTAGCTGAGAAGAGGCACATGTGGAGCGTGCACCAACAACACTGTGAAGACACTACTGGCACTGGGGTGCTGGTACAAGTGGAGCAGTTCACACCTCTCAAAGCGATTGTTTCAGGCTGCACCGTCTCCTGGAGTGGTTCTCACTCAGCTCAGAATAACTCATTAAGAAAAATACGCCACTTCACTGGCAGATAGATGTGTCCGGCTTTCTGCTGCACTTATGGAGAGGTTCTGGGGGTGGATGTGAGGTGCACCCAGACAGGCACATAATACAGCTCCTGTCCAGAAAAACATGGTGGTTCTGAAAATAGCCTTTTGCTTCTTTCGTCATCCATATCCACTGCTATCTACAGCCGCCACAAGGACCACTTATTCCTACCAACATTTTTCTTTCTCTCCAAACAGCTAGGAAATTAAATAGCTAAAAATTTAATTGAAACAGAGTTAAAGTCTCCCAGTGACAGCTCGTGCCCAGCCGGAAGGTCCAGTTCAGCAAAACTCAAGCTTCTGAAAACCTGGATGTACAGAATTAAGGTAATGTAAGGTAAATGCCCACATAACCTTAACTCTGCCCACTTTGGGCGAGGCCCCACAACTCCTCTAACACCCACAGTACATCATCTAAACTGGGACATAAAGGTGTTATGTTTGTGTGTGTGAGCCAGTGAGTGTGTGTCTTTGATTGTTTTTGTGCTGAGGGAAAGAGTGTGTTTGGTGCATTTTGGGCTGCTGTGATAGAGTGAGTGTTTGCATGTTGCATAGTGTATGTGCGCCTGCTTGTGTGAAGTGTGAGTGAGCATCATGGTGTGTGTGTGTGTGTGTGTGCATCAGTCTATGGAAGATACTGCATGTAGGCTTGTGTGAGTGTTTGTCTGTGTGTTTAAATGTCAACTATTGAACACAATAAAAGTTACCTTCCTCCTTCCTTATTGCTCATAATCTAGCACATCAAATTTCACATGATATGCATGAGGCTTGTAATCTGGCACATCAACTTCCTCATGATATGCAGGAGGCAAATACCAAATGGAGCTGGGCGAATAATAAATTTTTCATTTCACTGGCAATTTTGAAAAATCTGAAAAAACAAATTGTCGGTCAAACTGAAAATGGTATTTTTCCAAATTTCAGGTGAAGCAAAAAGTCAAAAACAATTTTGTTTCAAGTTTCATTTTGACAAAATCTAAATATTTTCTTTCAATGTCTACCAGTTGTTTTGTACTAGAAAATCAAAACGTTTCATTCCAAAAAGGGCAATTGTTTTACACTTCAACTGACAATGCCACTTTTTTAACCTCTGACCAGGGCAAACTTCTGTGTTTCCTGTTAAGAATGGACTTAATTCTTCTCTCACACTGATATAAATCCTGATTATTTCTATTGATCTACTTTAGTGTCATTGGATTTACTCCAAATGTATATCAGTCTAAACTAGGAGATGAACTTTTCTCTGGTGGCTTGATCAACATGCCCATTTTTTTTAAACTGTTTATTTAGGAAGTTTTAACAAGTTCACAAATCCTTGCCGTGTAAATACGAGAAACAAAACAATAATTACAAGAGCGAACTTTGGTTTAAAGAGACATCAGACAGGAATATAGTCAGCAGATCTTTCTATTTAACAGGCTTTTACCATAGTGCAGAGTGAGGATCATTACAACTCCTACGTCATTTCTGGTGATTTTATTAAAGTGAGTGACATTTCTGTATTCACATATTAACAGACCAGGTATGTCTAACAAATGTTCATATGGCAAGCAATTGGACAGGTGTGTTGGGATTTTTTTTCTTTTTTTAGAAGTGGATATAGTTTGAGCACTGGATAAGAGGTCACCAAATATCCAAGTATTTATCTGTCCTCTGTCTATTTTCCTGAATATGTAATGGTCCATTTGCTGCACTTGACAAGAAGTTAAGAGGAAGGGGAGCAGGGTGAGGGGAGGAAAAAACATGGGGAAATAGTTTTACTTTGTGTAATGACCCATCCACTCGCAGTCTTTAATTTTATATATTTTTAATGTTATAATTCTTGATGTCTGATTGGGGTCCATTTATTCTTTTCCATAAAGACTGTCTGGTTTGGCTAATGTACATGGCAGAGGGACATTGCTGGCACATGATGGCATATATCACATTGGTAGATGTCGAAACTATTCCAACTACTCCAAGTTGTAACTCTTATCCCCATTGTAGGGATGACAACTGACAAATGGAACGGTGAAGGAACTGAACAAATTCAGAGGAATAGTTGGAATCAGATCTCAGGACACCTTGGACCTTAGCTTTTTATTAATTAATTAATTATCTGATAGCTGATTCTGCTATAAGAGGCACATTATATTAGGTAAGACACAGTCTCTGCCCCAGGGACAGGCAAAGGGTGGGAGGGAAAAGACAGCCCCAGGGAATGACTTTCCCAAGGTAACACAGCAGGTCAGCAGCAGGGCTAGGAATTGATGACAGACATCTGGAGTACTGTCCTGTGTGCCCGCAGTGTTTGCCTCACAATCTTTCCTCGAGACCCTGCTGCCTCCTTGGAATTGTGATTATTTTAGTTTCTGGAAACTCTTCAGGGAAGTAGAGGGCAAGAGAAATTAATTGTTGCCTCTGGGCTGTTGAGGGCTCTAGGCAGTGAGTCCCACAAGCCCATAGAAAGCAGACATGGATAAATCACCTTCCTGCAGTACCAGCCTTTTTGACACACAGCTCATCTGCAGACAGCACAGATCTCAGTGTATTTCCAGCAGCTCAGCCTCAGTGACATGGGGAACGGCCTCTCATAATACAGCGATAAGGGCATTAGATAGAGAGATTGGTGGTTAGAGCAGTGTGTATGGGGCTACAGAGGGAGGGGAAAACCAATTGCAGTCTGTAGCTGGAGGAGAAAAGACATCTCAGTCTGGGAGGATTCCACATTGACTGGCGCCATAAATTTTCTCTTGCAATTAAATATATTTGGGAGTTATACAGTGGTATTTTAAGGATGAAATTGTAAGTGGCAATAGTTTTTTTTTTTCATAGTTTCACTCTTAGCTCAATTTGGGCATGGGTGACTGAGCCAGACCAAAGAACTTACCTTTGGAAAGAGAGGGCAGAATATCTGTGCCTCAGTTTCCTTCTATTGGGAGTGGGGAAATTGATGAAATTGACACGTATTTTTTAGAATGGCTTAAGGAGTTTACATTAAAGCAGTCCAAAAATTGTGACAAACACTATCAGCTCATTGATATCTTTCCCTCTGTATACATTAGTTTGTTGTTATTTCTGTCTGTCTGTCTCTTTGTACTTTTCTCTCTCAATTAGTTTGTTATTACTTCTCTATCGGTTATTTTTTTTTAGTTCTTTGTTTCTCTCGCACTCTCTGTATCTATACTTTTCTTAATTGCGTCTCTCTATTAGTTTGTTCATCTATCTATCTATCTATCAATTTGTGTCTAGTTCTCAGTTTATTATTACTTCTGTCTATTAAACTGCAGCAAGGGCAGTTGAGTCAAGTGGGTTAGAGTAGTAGTGACTAGGAGCCTGGACTCCTGGGTTCTATCCCCAGCTCTGGAAAAGGAGTGGAGTCTAGTAGATAAGAGTAGCAGGGGCAGAGAGCCAGGCTTCCTGAGTTTTATGTGTGGCTCTGGGTGGAAGTTCAGTCCAGGGTGGAGAGGAAAGGAACCAAAACTGGGGGTTCAATTTCTGTCTATCCTAAGGACTCTGGGGCAGGCACTCCTCATAATTTGAAGCTAAGTGGTTAGGACATTCTGCTGGCTTGTCACAAACTCAGACTCAATCCCTCCCTCTGACTGATGATGAGAAGGGGTTTGAATTCCCACTTTACAGCAGGGTGCCTAAGCCGCTAGGCTATGGGCTGTTCTGAAAGGAGACTGTCTCAGTCTCTCCTGTTGAAGCTGCTCCACTTTGTATGAATAATTAAATAGTCACTGGAGCAGGGACTTGAAGTCTTCCAGACACCAGGTGAGTGCCCCAAGTACCATGCTGGAGAATCATTCTCACTTGCATTCGGTAGCCCAATGACTCTCCATTGTCACTCGCAGCAGTCATTCCTGATGGCAATGGAGAGTCACTGGGACAGAGGCTTAGATACAGTTTGATGCAGTCGTTAGAGGAGGGAACTGGGAGTCATGATATGTCACTTTTGTTCCCAGCTCTGGGAGGGAGTTGAGTCCAGGGGGTACAGCCAGAACTCCTGCCCTGTATTTCCAGCTCCAGGAGGGGTGTTATATTTACTGAGTTAGTGCAGGGGGCGAACTGGGAGTCAGGACTCCTGGGTTCTCTTCCAAGCTCTGGGAGAGAGTTTAGTTGAGTGGTTAGAGAAGCAGGAGGGGATCTGGTACGTCTGTCTCTCACAATAAGCATGGAAATCTGGCTAGAACGGGGGACGGGGCAACAGAGCTCCTGGGCTATATTCCTAGCTCGAGTTTACCATGTAATTATGACTGGATTGGCTCACCTCCATGTGAGATGCTGCTCCAGTTTAGAGCAGAATAAAGTGGGAGTTACTCCTGATTTACACTGGGGTTAGAGTAACTCCACTGGAGTCCATTGAGCTGATTCTACTTTCTCTCACCCCAGTGTAAATCAGGAGTAACTCCACTAGAGTCAGTGGGGCTGTTTTTCCCATCCTCATTCCCATATTACACCAATCTTCACAAGCTAAGTGTCTGACTCAAGGAAATTAAGGTGGTTTTCACAAAAGGAGAGTTATTTTTACTGATCTAATGTTGTCCCTTGTTCTCTTCTTTCCCTCCGCAGACATCAAAAAATGTCCTGAGAAAGAAAATGTCCAACTGAACCACCTTGACAGAGTTCCTTCTCCTGGGATTCTCTGAAGTTCGGGAGCTGCAGATTTTGCACTTGTTGGTATTTCTAGTGAGTTACATGGCAGCCCTAGTGGGAAATCTTCTTATCTTCATGGCTATAGTCTTCGACCACCATCTTCACACCCCCATGTACTTCTTTCTGATTAATCTGTCCGTCCTAGACCTTGGCTCCATTTCTGTCATTGTCCCCAAATCCATGGGCAACTCTCTCATGAACACCAGGTCCATTTCCTATGCTGGATGTGTTGCCCAAGTCTTTTTCCTCTCTTTCTTGTTGGGAGCAGATATTTCCCTTCTCACCATCATGGCATATGACCGATATGTCGCCATCTGCCAGCCACTGCACTATGAGACAATAATGAACAGCAGAGCTTGTGTTCAAATGGCAGCTGTTGCCTGGATCAGTGGGATTCTCCACTCTGTGCTACACACTGGGAACACGTTTGCATTGACCTTCTGTGGAGGAAACATGGTGGATCAGTTCTTCTGTGAAATCCCTCAGCTACTCAAGCTCACCTTTTCTGACTCATATCTGACTGAAGTCAGGGTTATTGCTTTTAGTATTTGTTTGTTCTTAGGCTGCTTTATTTTTATCACTGTGTCGTATGTTCAGATCTTCAAATCAGTGTTGAGAATCCCCTCTGAGCAAGGCCGGCATAAAGCCTTCTCCACCTGCCTCTCTCAGCTCATTGTGGTCTCCTTGTTTGTTTGCAGTTCTAGCTTTGCCTACCTGAAACCCACCTCCAGCTCCCTATCTGCTCTAGATCTTCTGGTGGCTGTTCTCTATTCTGTATTGTCATCAATCATGAATCCAATTATCTACAGCATGAGGAACAAGGAGATCAAAGCTGCCCTGAGGAGACTGACTGAGTGTAGGTAATTAAAATTAAATAAAAGTTTCCTTTCTTAGTATCTGTTCATTTAATGTCAGTGATTTCCATGACCACACAGCTTGCACACAACTAGGTCTGATTCTGATCTCAGTTGCACCAATGCAAATCCAGATTAACTTCGCTGATGTCACTGCTGCTGGGGTGATTTACACCAGTAGAAAATCTGGGCCAGTTGTGGAGTTAAATGGGTGTAAATTGTGTGCATAAAGGGAATCAGACTTCATTCCGTGTCAAAACAATAACTGTTACACGGGTTGGTCACTTGCACCCGTTCCATGGCCATTGAAAACAATGATGGGAATTGTTTTGCCTGTTTGTATAAATTAGGAGTGGCTTCGTTGGAACCGGAGGAGTCAGACTGGTGTAAGACTGGGGTAGGTGAGAAGACATTTGGGGTAGATCCTCAACACATCAGTGTAGTTCCATTGACTTTGGTGGCCCTAAAACGATTTGCAGCATCTGTGGATCTGAGCTACTGTATATCCATTGCCACCAGCTGGTGACTGGACCCATTGTCTTATAAACCACCATTCGTGGTCTAACCATTACAGGGGGAGCCTGGATTACATGTACATTGGTCATGTGAGTGATAGAGAGACTGTCTAGAAATTACAGGGAGGTTTCTAACCACCAGTGGGGCAAGGTCCTGGAGCAGCCTCTAAATAGAAGTTGTGGGGGGCAAGTGAACCAATTCATTTTAAGAGAGAGCTGGACACATGTCTGAGTGATATTGTATGATGGGGCTGCTTGTGATGGTGGAGGGCAGGGCTCAGCAACCGTGGGTGTCACTTGCAGCGTATGTCATATGTTTCTAAAAGTTAATGCTTCAAGATTTTGTCTGGACACTTGCAGGGGTCAGGAAGGGATTCTGCCCCCGAAGTGTATTCTGGGAGTTTGTTTTTTTTTTAATCTCTGAAGCATCAGGGAGGCCCTAGCTGGACATGTAACATTGGTTGGGATGTGCCAGGGCTATGAGGTGACACTGAGTCATTATCTCTCTCTCTTGGGTGTTTGGCTGGCTGGATCTTGCCCATATGCTCAGGGTCTAACTGATCATCATGTGGTCGTCAGGAAGGAATTTTCCCCCCGGTCAGATTGGCAGGGACTTTGCGGGGGTTACCTTTCCTTTCCAACATGTGGTGCAGATAACTTGCCATGATTTTCTGTGTGTATCTCAATCATTTCCCTGCCATTGTGGGGCCCTCGGGCACTGGTGCACCTCAGTCTCTCATAGTCTCTGATGGTGGCACAGAACTATCTAGTTTCCTGAGGGCTGCGACACTTTAGTCTAATTTCAGTTGTTGGGTTTGGTGTGCGGGTGCCGGATGGTGTTGGAGTACAGCAGGTCAGACTGGATGATCTGATCATCCCTTCTGGCCTTGAACTCTGTGACTCTGTGACTTTATAGATGTGCAGGGATGGGGAAGAGGAGAAGGGGCCACACAGAGAATACACACGAGTAGAGTCCATAGCTTTGCATTAGTACAAGTGTCTGTGAGGCACTGTCCTCCTGGCAGAGGGAGGTGACTCCAGCTCAGATGGAGCCCTTGACCCGTGTAGCTGTGCAGTGTCACTGTATAAACCCCAGCCATGGGCAGTGTGTGTTATGAGGCCCCTCTGTGCCCCACCTAGAGGATCAGAGGCTGTTCCAGTGGCTGTCAGGCAGCCTGGCTGTTCAGCTCAAGCTGTACAAGCTTGTACTTTGGGCCCTAGATGTCTCTGGTTGAATCCCCCGGGTGCCAGCCTAGATTAGATGGTGATCCACACATACGTGTAAGTGGCTTACAAACTTAAGGGGACCTTATTCCTGCACTAATCAGAGGCTGATGTTGCCTACCAAGCTACTGCAGAACAGCAGCGTGAGTGAGACCTGAGAGGAGAGGGACTCCCTAGTGAAAGAAGGGGCAGATTTATTCCTGGATCATCTCAGACATGCCCATTCCTAGACCCTCTTCACCCTGGAGATGGAAGATGCATGGCATGGGCAGGGGTGTGTTGCTGTCAGCTCAGGTGGGTAGAGCTTGTCAAAGTAACTTGTCATTGGGAAATGGTTTCCTCAACCTGTTTGTGACAGGTGCTGCTATGTTTTTAGCTGAGTTAAACAATCTGCCAATGACTTGGAAAAATGTTGCCCAACTCTGCCCTCAACTAGGTTGGCCACTGGCACATTCCCAGAGTACCGGACATTCTAGTACTTCTGGGAAAGCTGTGGCCCCATTCACCAGTGTGACCATGCATGCCTTCCTAGTCCGTGATACTGGACAAAACCACGTCTGGTTTTCTCTCAGTACCAGATAGGGGACAAGCCACACAAAAGGGGATTATCCAGTTTAAAACCAAATGAATGGCCATCTACCTCAACCCACCATGCTCACCCCTGCAGAACAGCTTCTGCACAGCTTCCTAGATACCTCCTCTACCAGAAATATGTTCCAACAAACTGAATCTCCTGTATTTTGTCTCAGAGGCACTGGTGGTGGGTATACTGTCCAACAGTGAACATTGTGGCTCCACGGCTGGTGTAAGGATACTCTGCGCCCTAGGCGAAACTTCCACCTTGTGTCCCCCACCCCCCACCCCTCCCCCCCAGAGCATTGATTATAAACTTTAAAAAATGAGTCCTGCATAAAATGGCATTGTTCATTAGAATTAATACACCTTCGGCTTGAAAATTTATAAATTTTATTATTTAGTCTACATATTTAATGAAACTAAATGAATAACCTGA
Organism: Cuora amboinensis; assembly: GCA_004028625.2. Classification (NCBI taxonomy): domain Eukaryota; kingdom Metazoa; phylum Chordata; order Testudines; family Geoemydidae; genus Cuora; species Cuora amboinensis. The sequence goes on along the minus strand of SCPV02135005.1, from coordinate 59,247 downwards.
CAGGGTGTGGGGCTGGCTGGCTTCAGGCAAGGGGTGTGTGGCAGGGGTTGGCTGGAGACAAGGGGGTGAGAGGCTGGCTGGAGGCAGGGGAGGAATGTGGCAGGGGTTGGCTGGAGACAGAGATTACGGGGCAGGCTGCTGTGAGGGCAGGGGGTGCAGCAGGGGTCGGATGGAGACAGGGGGTGCAGGGCTGGAGGCAGGACAGGGAGTGTGGGACTGGCTGGGGGCAGGGCAGGGGGTGTAGCAGGGGCTGGCTGGAGACAGGGGGTGCGGGGCTGGCTGCAGGCAGGGCAGGGGGTGTGGCAGGGGTTGGCTGGAGACAGGAGGTGTGGGGCTGACTTTGGGCAAGGCAGGGGGTGTGGGGCTGGCTGGAGGACGGGCAGGGGGCTGCAGTGGAGGCGGGCTGCAGGCAGGGTGACGGGTACCAGGACCATCCCTAGATATTCTGGGGCCCTACACAGGCTTCCTTGGGGGGGGCACTGGCCTCTGTGGGGGGGTGGGGCTGGCTTTGAGGGCAGGGGGCAACCAACCCCCGGCACTCCCCGGTGGCGCGGCTGAGGCCAGGTATCTGTGCGTGCAAGTCCAGCCCTGCTGCAGAGCTCAGGGGAGTGGATGTGGGGCTGAGCAGGGGCAGGGACTCTGGGGCAGAGCCAGAGCAGCAGGGATCAGCACAGCACCCCCTGCGGCCGGAGGAGGAATGACATCACTTCCCGGCCTACCAGAGCTGATCAAAACTGCAGCGCCGGGTGAGCATTCCAGACATTCTGGAAACTGCTTTTTTATGCCCTCAAATCTTGGCACCCTAGGCAGCTGTCTAGTTTGCCTAATGGTTGCACCAGCCCTGACAGTGAAGGAGATGGATCCAAGGTCCAAGATGTACAGATTCATCAGGAAGAAGTAAACAAGAATGTAAATAACCAGTTTGATAAGATTTTCAGTACCAAAAATCTGCAAAGTGCATGAAATTCTCCATGAAAAATGTAATCAAAAGGAAATTTTTGATTAAAATTGGATATTTTCATCAAAAAAATTTATTTGTTATGGTCTTGTTATCTTTATATAGTGGGGTTGTTATCCTAACAAGCAGAGGTGATCAGTAATTGGCTTCAGGACTCTGGTGAAAAACAACATATTCAGCACATCCCTCTCTTTCCATATCTATCTACCTATTCCCATACTCTAACCCAATATACCCCATTCTCCTATGACAGCCAGGAACAGATCCCAGAAATCCCAACTTCCAAGCAGCTATTCTGTCTCTGTTGGCTATGGTTACATAGGATATATTCTGTGCCAAAATCCCATTGATTTTCAGTAGGATTTGGGCACTGAAGTCCCTCTGAAACTTCCAGCTTTAATCTCATTGAGTTTTAGTAGCGCATTTGCAAAATAGGGAAGATTATACTCCCTTCTCCCCACAGGTGTGTCTCTTGCTTACTTAAATTTAAGTTCTATAGGGCAGGAAGTATCTCTCACTATGTATTTGTAAAGTGTCTAAATCAAGGGAACCTCGATCTAGGTTGATGGAAGTGTTTATATGCTCATATAGAACCAGTATTGCTCCTAAGTATTATTATTACAATATCAAATACATACTCCCCCATTCAAACATATCTGTGCTGTAATTGAGAGATGAACAAAACCTTCCAGCAACCAGAAAGAAATGGATATAGTCTTGGTAGCATAATGTGCAGTAATAAGTAGCTCAAAATGTGAGGCCAGTTGGGATATATTGGCAGACCACCAGTGAAGTCAACAGAGCTGCTCCAATGTACAGGAGCTGAGAAACTGCCCTCCTGATCTGTTCCATTCATCACAAAGTATTTGTGGTTTAATCAGAATCATTTACAGAAATGTGAACACCGCAAGTTTCATTAGGAAAACTACAGTTAATCTGATGATAAAGTGGGGGTGAAATAGGCTAACATCTGGTGTGATACTAACCTGTTAATATGGTTCTGCAATACCATATGTTTTATATATTATGTTGTTGGGTTTTTTTAATTTATAATCAGCATAGAGGCCAGATTCTTAGCAGGTATAATTCACTGGAGCACCATTAAATTAATGGAGTGAGGTCAATTTACACTAGTTTGGGACCTGGCCCTATGCTTATAATTAATACACACTGAGAAGTGCACTGGGTCAAGAAAGAAAGAAAGAAAGTTAGTTAGTTAAATGGAGAAAATGACAAGTCTCATCTGCCACAAAGTGTTTGACAATATTCTCCTTCTCTTCCTTATCTGCTGGCAAAAGGTAGACAAAGTGCTATTATTTTCACTGTTGCCAGTTGATTTCACATGGGTTATTGATTAATGTTAGGATCAGCGTTAGGGCTAGCACTAAGGGTTAGAGTTAGATTTAAAGGACAGGTTAGTTCCATAATCTTGGTCAGAGTCCACTGAATGCTCTGTCTTAAACAATATTTACAATTGACTCTGAGATTCTTCATGCTATTCAAGAAATGAGTTTAGGGTCACAGTTAGGGTGAAGGTTATGGTTAATATGAGACTTATGGTTTAGTGTTAAGGTTATAGTTTGATTTAAACATTTGAGATGGGGTAGGATTTAAATTAGAGTATAGGGTTGAGATTAGAGTTAGAATTAGGAGTTAAGAGTTAGGGTGAAAGGGTTAAATTACAGGTAAAAGGTAAGGAAGAGTTATCAAGGTAAGGGTTATTAATTAGGATAGAGGACTGACATCTATCTATCTATCTATCTATCAGAATCTCAGCCACAAATATTTGTGCTTCAGGGTATGAAATAAGCCCTACCTGAAGGACGTAAGGGAGAGACATACACTATGGAAGGTTAGTCCATAATCTTCAAGTTCAGGGTTTCTTGCAGTTCCTTCTGAAGCAGCTGATGCTCTCCACTGCTAGAGACAGGAAACGGGGCTATGCAGAACTATGGCCTCTTCCAGGCTGGCAATTCCTATTTTCCTACAGACATGAGAATAGCATGCCACATACTTTGCAATATTAGGAGGGTAGTGTTGGATATTTTTGATGGTTTTCTTGTAATAGATAGATAGATAAATAGATTAGATAGATAGATAGGCTAGGAAAGAGAGACATAGAGCCAGGATAGAAACAGAGGGAGAGATCTACTCAACATTAGTGTTTCTCTTAGACAAAAACTCTGCTTCTATATCCAGGAACTAATGGATATTGAGCTTGTGTGAGCAAGTCAGTGCTTGCAGGTAAAAACACTCACGATCCCTAAAGATGAATATTTCACAAACAGATTAACAGAGGACTAAATGTAGAAAAATCATCAAAGAGCAGAATAAAATGGAATGTTCTTGTTATTATTACTGAATTGTCTTTATTCAGAAACTTCTTTTTACATTTCTATATCTTCTATTTCAGGATCACAAACTGCTTAAAAATGATTATTGAATGTAATTAATTCTGCTATGGGTTCAGACTGAAGGGCATTGGCAAACGTGTGGGGAAAGCCCAGAACTGGGACTGTAGTGGACTCTGGGTTGGTATGCAGGGACATTGGCAGAGCTGGGGTAGGGGGCTGCAGGTCACCATTAAGGGGCATTGATTAAACTAAAGTTTCCTACAAATTGTGCTTCTGATGATCCTTGTCGGCCTTTTATATTTGACTTTTCTTTGAACTTTCTCTCACATGAAACTTTTTTCTTTTAATTTGAATTTGAATAAAGGATTGTTTAAAAGGCCCAAATTAATCCTTGATGTAGCTCTGCTGAAGTCGTTCTCCAGGGATGATTTCAAGAATTGGGGTACAATTTTCAAACTAGGTTGAAGGGCCAGATTTTTAAAGCTATTTAGGGTCCTAGTGGGATTTTCAGAAGCAACTAAGTGTCCAACTCCCATTGATTTCAATGGGCTCTAGGTACCTAGTTGCTTCTCAAAAATTGCATTAGGTGTCTAACCATTTTAAAAATGTGACTTATGAGATTCATTCATAGTTTCAAAAATGTCTTGGGTTCTTTTTCACAGATTCCAAGGCCAAAAGGGACCATTGTGATCATCTAGCCTGACCTCCTGTATAACATAGACGAGAGAACTTCACCAACATAATTCTTAGAGCTGATCTTTTGGAAATACACCCAGTTTTGATTTAAAAATTGTCTGTCATGGAGAATCCACTATGACCCTTGGTAAATTGTTCTAATGGTTAATTACTTTTGCTATTAAAAATTTAAGCCTTATTTTCAGCCTGAATTCGTCTAGCTTCAACTTCTAGCCATTGAATCATTAAAGACCTTTCTCTGTTACATGTACCATGTAGGTACTTATACAATGTAATCAAGTCACCCCTTAACCGTCTCTTGGTTAAGTTAAACAGAAGGAGTTATTTGAGTTCTTCTTATCACTATAAGGCAGGGGTGTAAAATTTTTTTGGCCTAAGGGCCACATTGGGGTTGCAAAACTGTATGGAGGGCCAGGTAGGGAAGGCTGTGCCTCCCCAAACAGCTTGGCCCCTGCCCCCTATGCGACCCCTCCCACTTCCCAATCCCGGACTGCCCCCCTCAGAACTCCCATCCATCCAACCCCCCCTGCTCTTTGTCCCTTAACTGCCCCCTCCTAGGACTCCTCGCCTCTAACCCCCCCAGAACCACACAGCCTATCCAAACCCCCCTGCTTCCAGTTCCCTGACTGCTCTGACCCCTATTGACACCACCATCCCCTGATAGGCCCCCCATGACTTCCACACTTATCCGACCCCCCCATTCCCTGACTGCCCCCCAGAACCTCCACCTCATCCAACTGCATCCTTCTCCCTGTCCCCTGACTGCCCCCTGGAACCGCCACCAACCCCCTGGACCCAGCCCCTTTATCATGCCGCTCAGAGCAGCATGTCTGGAAGCCGCGCCACCCGGCCGGAGCCAGACATGCTGCCATGCTGCTCGGCAGGAGTGTGCAATCCTGCTGCCCAGAATGCTGCCTGAGCGGCAGCGTGGCTGCAGGGGAAGGGGAACAGCAGAGTGGGAGGGGCTAGCCTCCCTGGCCGGAAGCTCAAGGCCGGGCTGGATGGTCCCACAGGCCGGATGTGGTCTCCAGGCCGTAGTTTGCCCACCTCTGCGATAAGGCATGTTTTTTCTAATCTTTTAACCATTCTCATGGCTCTTCTCTGAACCCTCTCCCATTTAGCAACATTCTTCTTGAATTGTGGGCACAATTCGACTATTGGTATGAGGCTGCAGAATGCATTAAAGCAATAGCTTAAACTTGCTAGGCTTTTTTGAAAATCCACCACCAACACCCTTTGAATATCATTGGGATCTATGTAACACACTCCCTTAGGTACCTTTGAAAATGTATCCTCATTTTCACATAGGGCATTGTACAGGCCAATCCATCTTTACTAGAGCTGGCTGGAGAATGGAGTTTCCATCCCACAGGAAATTCTGATATTTCAACTGTTGGGTTTTGCCCTGAATCAGGATGAAAAGATCAAAATAGCAAAGTCTTTTGCTGAAAGAGAAATTAAAAAAAATTAAATTCAGAGACGTCAAAACCAAAATGACTGATGCCCCTCTACAAGACACAGGCATTTGAGGGGGTTTTCAAAAACCTTGAGAACTTTTGCGATTTTTAAAAGATTCAGCTGTTGCTTCAATGCATACTGCAGCCTCATACCAACATAGGAATTTTTACAAAGGCTTAGATCCAGAGTCCATCCAGCTCAGTATCCTCTCTCTGACAGTGGCCAGTGTCACATGCTTCAGAGGAAGGTGTTAGAATCATATCAGGCGGATGCGGGATACTCTTACTCACGTGAATAATGGAAAATGATGGATAATCAGCTGAACATGAATTCCCAGTGTGACGCTGTGGCCAAAAGAGCTAATGTGATCCTGGGATGCATAGACAGGAGAATCTCGAGTAGAAGAAGAGAGGCTATTTTACATCTGTATTTGGTGCTGATGCGACTGCAGTTGGAATAGTGTGTCCAGTTCTGATACCCAGAATTCAAGACAGATGCTGCTAAGTTGGAGAGGATTCAGAGAAGAGTCACAAGAATGATTAAAAACTACTAGAAAAAAAGCCTTATAGTGATAGGTTATGGAGTGACTTGATCACAGTCTGTAAGTAGCTACATGGGAAACAAATATTTAATAATGGGCTCTTCAATCTACGGGAGGAAGGTATAACATGGTCAAATGGCTGGAAGTTGGAGCTAGACAAATTCAGACTGGAAATAAGATATAAATGCTTAATGGGGAGAGTCATTAACCATTGGAACAATTTACCAAGGGTCATGGTGGATTCTCCATCACTGACCATTTTTAATCAAGATTGAATGTTTTTCTAAAAGATCTGGTTTAGGAATTATTGTGGGGAAGTGCTATGACCTGTGTTATACAGGTGGTCAGAGAAGAGTATTACAATGGTGTCACGGAGTGTGGGGGAGTCCGGCCCTGCACCCCTCTTCCCGGTCTCACAGTGACTCTCAGCCAGCCAGTAAAACAGAAGGTTTATTGAACAACAGGAACACAGGATACAGCCCAGCTTGGGTTCAAAGCCAGGACCCCTCAATCTGGCCTTTCTGGGGGGGGTCAGGGTGCTTGGATCCCAGCCTAGGATCCCCTGAAACCCCACCACCCAGCTCCCAAAAACGAAAACTCACTCCACCACCCACTTCCCTTTGTCTAGCTACAGCCAGAGGTGAGATCTCCCCTCCCCCAGGCCAGGCTCATGTTACAGCTGCATACCTGTCTCTGCCTACCAACCACACAGACATCCCTACTCCATCACAAATGGTCCTTTTAGAATCTATGAATCTATGATGAAGAGCTCATCTGACTATTAATACTGAGACACTGAATATTTGGGATTTGCAATGGAGCCTAAGAGTTGGGCCAGATTTATAATGGTATTTAGGCACTTAAACATGCAGATGGACACTTAGTGGGATTTTGAAAAGTGCCTACTTGCCTATCTTCCATTGAAATCATTGAGAGTTAGGCACCAAGGGCCATATTTTCAACGGTATTTAGGCAGTGGGATTTTCAAAAGCATCTAAATTCCTAGCACCCATTGAAATCAATGGCCCCTCACCATCAAACCTCATTTCAATTTAATAGAAGATGGGTGTCTAACTCCCTTAGACCCCTTTGAAATTCCCAGGAACTCTTTTTATTTATGCTACATGAGTGCCTGTAAACAGAGATTGGGACCCCATTGTGCTAGGCACTGTATAAACAGATGGTGACAGGAGAAAATGGATTGATTGAGGAGTTGGGACTTAAGCTTTTAAATTTCTTAGATGTTTGGAAAATCCTAACCTAAATGAAAAAAGAGTCGGAGGGAAAACAGACTCTACTAAGGTCACACAGCAGGTCCAGGAATAGAACCCAGGAATCCGGACTCTAAGTCAAGCTTCCACCCCACTAAATAACAATGACACTCAATGGATAAAAACAGCAATTCATTATTGAGATGAAGATGTATGTGTATCAAGGCTCTGGTTGCAGAATAGAGCTCTTTCTAGACAAGTATTCCTTGAGGGCCTCTTTGACCTTCTCGTTCCTTAAGGTGTAAATGAAAGGATTCAATAAAGGGCTCACTATGATGTTGAACACAGCTACCACCTTCTGGCGGTCCAGGGAGCGGCCCTGGATGGGCCTAGCATACATGAAGATGACACTGCCGTAGTAGATAGAGGCTACCGTGATGTGGGAGGTGCAGGTGGAAAAGGCTTTTCGCCTGCCTGTAGCTGAGGGGATGTGCAAGACTGTGGTGATGATGTAAAGGTAGGACACTGCAGTAAAAGATAAGGATATGAGCAGAACCACCGAGGAAAGGACATACTCAATCATGAGGAGGAAGTGTGTGTCGACGCAGGATAGCCTCACTAGTGGGGCATAGTCACAGAAGAAATGGTTTATCACATTGGGGCCACAGAAAGGAAGCTGGCACAGCAAAATAAGTGGGCAAAGGGGGGAGAGAAACCCAACCAACCAACAACCCATGACCAGGAATACACAAACATGCCCACTCATGATGACAGGGTAGTGGAGCGGGTGGCAGATGGCCACATAGCGGTCGAAGGACATGACGGCAAGGAGGATGAAATCCGTAGTGCCCAGGAAGAAGTAGAAGTAACACTGGGTGATGCAGCCCCAGAAGGAGATGGCTTTGGCCTGGGAAAGCAGGTTCTCCAGCATCTTTGGAGTGATGGAGAGGACAAAGAGTATCTCCAAGAGGGAGAGGTTGCAGAGGAAGAAGTACATGGGGGTGTGGAGGCGCAGATCCACATACACAATGGTGATGATGACCATGTTCCCCATTAGAGTCAAGGCAAAGATGGGCAGTAGCAGCATGAAAACCAGGAGCTCTATGGGCTGTGCAAGCGAGAAGCCCAGAAGCACAAACTCCATTACCACATTGCTCTGATTGTTCATTCTAATTTCAGCTTTTGCCTGCAGAATAGAGGAAGTTGAAAAAGCCCAAATGTCAAGTTTTTGACAAATTGATTTCAATAAAATAAAATAATAATGAGAATACAAACAAATGAAATAACTGTTTGTTTCTAGGGCTTTTCTGGCCAGTTACAGAGCTCATGAAAATTTATGACACTTTAAAAAGTTGACAAAAACTTGACATTTTCAAAAATATAGATTTTCTGGGAAAAAAAAGTATTTTCTATTTTTAAATTCCCATTGAAGTTTTTCCATTCTATTAACCACAACTGGAGAAATAATATTAGTGTTTACAAGGTTCAATTGAACATAAACCTTCATTCTAAAACTGTTTGCTAGGCTCTCTCTGGGTGGGATCGGAAAACCAACAATGCAATCAACTTCTCAAGGGGTCCTATGGTGGCCACATAACTGCTTCCCAGGTTAGCACAGTGAAAGAAAGATCTGAAAGCCAAGATACATTTCTATTAGTGTCAGACATATTTTATGCAGTCTCAGTTTTGACAGATAGATTGGTACATAGATATCCAAAAGTATCTATACACACATGAATAATCAGACAGAAACACACATACATAAATGGGTCTGCATGGGGATAGATAGATAGAGGGACTGAGGGAGGGAGGTAGCGACAGGTAGAATTATGCATTTCAGTCCCTTTCACTCTTCAATGCTCTTCAAAAAATCATGCATAGAAACAAATTTTGGAATGTTTTACCTTACGCCATAGGTGTAATGTGGTTGAGGCCTTGGCTTCTGACTTCCATGGAAATTTGTCTCTGTGTCTGTGCATCCCAAGATTGTCTCCCATCTTTCTATCTCCCAAGATTCTGTGTACATATGCAGGGGGAAAATTGCTCCTCTGTTATTTATATTTTCCTCTTGATTCCTAGTGCCTCACCTTTGTTACAGCCAAAGTGTTCATCTCCATTCGCAGAATATCACAAACAGTGAGTGAAGGTGGTTATTTAAATCCATACTGCTGGGTGCCTAGGGAACCATATACCTGCATCATCTAAATTCAATTCAGTTAGGCTAATGTCTTTGGGACAACAACACTCTGAAAACACAGCCCTTCCTTGAATCGTGCTCAGCACTGGCTTTGGTGGTGAGAGCATCCCATTCTGCTCCCTGGAGCATAATTCCCCCTAGCACCACGCTGGGGCATTGGGGTCAGCGCTGACTGTAAGGGGAGAGCATCATCTACTGAACCCCACACCGTTCCTTGCAACAAGGCACCCCTAGCACCATGCTGGGGTACTGGGCTCACCATGACTGGATGGGGAAAGCACGTACTGAGTCATGCACACTTCTCCGGAAACACAAATCCCTCTAGTGCTGCACCAGGGCATTTGGGTAAGTAGTGGCTGAGTCACCATCACACATGCTATTTCCTAAAGTTATGGTATTCATTGTTGGTGCCCCATCTAAATGTTGCCTCTATCCTAAATCAGGAAGTGATGTAAAAGGTCCCAAGTTAAGTCAGGTAAATCAATAGATACATGTTACCTAGGTGCTTCTGGCACAGATTTCATAATGCACCAAAGAGACAAAGTGTGCTGGATACATTGGACAACAGATGGTTAATGAGTTAGATCCTCCGATGAGATAACTTGGCACAGCTCCATCAAAGTCAATGTGCCAGATCCCCAACCAGTGAAAATCATCACAGAAGTAAATAGGACAGATCCTCAGCTAGTGTTACTTGACATTAAAGTCAGTGGATCCAATCCACAGCTGCTGTTAAAAAAAAGGGGCAAAGATTTTCCAAACTGACTAGAGATTCTTGATGCCCCAATTTCTGGCAGCCCACCTTGAGATGCCGTAAAAGGAGGCTGCTTTTAAGAAAGTGATAGACGTCTGTCCATAAAAAACAGGTGTCTCAAGTTGGGCACTCTAGTATCCAAAGTTATTAGCCATTTTAGAAAATCTTGGCCTAAAAGCCCACTCATCTCAATGTTGGCACACTGGAAAAGAAAAGAAAACAAATTTCAGCAGCTTCTAATCTTCTGTCACAGAAGCAAGTTACCGGAGGTTAATTCCCAGCTTCAAAACCAGTGCCAAACTAAATGAACTGTCCTTAACTTTATTCCCAGAAGTTTTAATTAGCAAGAAACAAAGGTTTTAATGACAAAGAGACAAGCTGTGTCCCTTTGAGGCATCTACACAAACAAAACATCATGAATTGGGGAAGTCTTGCAACTAATTATTTGCTGAAAGTTTTGGGGAAGACAGTCCACCAACTTTTCCTGAAGTGCCTTATGTCACCAGCTTCTGAAGCAATCAGAAGATGTGTAGAGCACTGTTATCCAGGTTCAGTCTCAACTTTGCAACTGGACCTTGCAGAAAATTAGTTCTAATGCTTATCTTTCATGACCCACATTTTCACCTTAAAGAGACATAATTTGAAGATGGTGTGTGCTCCACCCTTTTTGAACATCTGGCACCTTCAATGTGTCTCAAGTTGGACACAATAAACAAATAAATCCGTAAACCAAAGCATCAAAAACCACTAGTCACTTTTGAATATGAGGGCCTCAGACATCCAGCTAGATAGGGCTGATTCTGCTCCTAGTCAAGTCAATGGGAAAACTCCTGTTGACTTGAATGGCGCAGGATCATACCATAGTTGTTAATAATCTCAATGGTTAAATGACCCAATTTGTTTGGAAGTTACTCTGAGTCTATACTTGGAGGTTAGGAGGGATTTTTCTCTGGTGTTAGTTTATCCCATATCTGACTGCGCTGCACAGTTATTTGTGTTGTCAAATGCCACCAGTGTGGTGCTCTGCTCTATGCGATTTTGATAACAGTTGGCTGCGTCCGTGTGTTCCCTCTGATTGCTGCCCTGGCTCTGCGCAAGTAGCTGACACAGCAGACCCCGAGAGAACCCCCAGTGACCACAGACTCCGATAAGGTACAAAGGCACCCGGCCAGGTTTATTGGATAACGAAACACACTCTCTAGCTCCCAAGATCAGATGTCTACAGTTCTGCTAGTACATATGTTCTCCCTGATAATGGACACAGCTCAGTTAGTGGCAGGACACTCCACTGCCCCCTAGGCACAAAGACACCACCCCAGGGATGCATTCTTATACACAGGTAAAAACAAGTTACCCATCACTCTTGATGTATTGAGGTGCAACCCCTCAACATTGCAAGGTGCCGCCTCTCACCTTGCACATATTGGTTTGGGTCCTCTGATGGTGTTGCTTGAGGAGATATTGGGACAGAGTAGGTAATGAGGTTTGCTACAGGGATTGGTTCCTGGGTTGTTGTTTCTGTGGTGTGGTGTGTAGTTGCTGGTGAGTATTTGCTTCAGGTTGGGGGGTTATCTGTAAGCGAGGAATGGGCTGTCTCCCAAGGTCTGTGAGAGTGAGGGATCGTTTTCCAGGCTAGATTGTAGTCAGAGCCAGCTTCAGGCACCAGCACAGCAAGCAGGTACTTAGGGCGGCCAATGGAGAGCGGTGGCATGTCTGGCTCTTTGGTGGCAATTCAGTGGCAGGTCCCTCGGTCCCTCTCAGAGGGAAGGACCTGCCGCTGAATTGCCACCAAAGAATACGTTGTCCCCAAATCTGAAATGGTTGTGGGTGAGGACAAAGTCACAAAGCTCAACCACCAGGCGTGCTGTGGCCTCATCAGAGATACTCCTTCCTGACAGTTTGTAGTCCATCCTCATGTGGAATATTGATGTAAAGCACTTCTATATTCATGGTGGCCAGGATGGTGTTTTCAGGAAGGTCAGCAGTGCATTGTAGTTTCCTCAGGAAGTCGGTGGTGTTTCAAAGATAGCTGGAGTGCTGGTAGTGTAGGGTCTGAGGAGAGAGTCCAAATAGCTAGATAATCCTGGTGGCAGTCCCAAAGGGTTAGTTAGTATATTTGTACTAACTATCTGTGACCCTTCCAGACTGCCCTGACATACTGAGCCTCTCAGTGACCCCAGAGCACCAAGTCTGAGTAATGGGACAATCCCTGAATCTGGAGCAGGTACTTTTATAGGGTCAGTGAAAAAATGGCCTGCATCTTGCTGCCCCCATATGTGCTTGTTGTCTCCATCATGCTTCAGGTCCTCAGAGTGGCCTGATGGCTGTCCAGAGTGTACGACTGCCAGAACTGGACTGCAGAGTCCACCCAAATTCCTTGGTCCAAGAAGGGTAACACCATGCATATATCTATGATGGTGGCTGCTTCGCTCCCTTGCAAACAGTGGGGGTGTTTTCATCAAGGGAATATGCTGGGAACCACCACATCATGCAGCAGCATATGCTGGAATGCGTTTAAGTGAGTTAGGAATCCCATGTGCACTGAAATCAAGTAGGAGTTAGATGCCTAATTCTTTTAGATCCCTTAGAAAATATCAGTACGTTGGTGTTATGTGTTCGGTGGGAGTTGGGGGCCTAACTCACTTAAGCCTATCTGAAAATGTTCCCTGCCCCATTCCTCACTCCCTTTCCTATTGGGTCACAGGGGTTTGTGATAGCTACACATATGGAACATCTCAGGTAGAGCTGGTTAGAAAACAGGGACTTTTTGGTGAAACTAGTTTAGCAACCAAAACCCAAATATTTACAGCCCTAAACGGGCGCTCTTTAAGCATGGAAGGTATTCCAGGAAGCTATAACCTGGCAGGACCTGGCCTGTTCCTACAACAGCACCTGCTTTTGTTCTCTGCTTCGGACTCTGGTTGTGTTCTGCAGCTTGATTCCTGGCTTGACTCCTGATCTGGCTCTGGCCCTTGGCTTGGATCTTGATCCATGACTAGACTCTTGATGCTGACTCTGAATTTAGGACTGACTCCTGGCTTCTGACTCTGGCTCTGACCCCTGCTTCAGCCACTAGGCCCTTCTCTGGCTCTGACCACAAGAACTAAGTCCTGGGCCAGACTGCTATGGCTGGAGAGCACCATAGATTCACATGTAAAAACCCAGACCATCTTGCTGCAAAAGTGCCAACTCTGGCCACTTGAGCTCATGGAGTTCAGCCCTTTGCTGTTCACCATGTAAAGGTGGGATTGTCACAAGTACCAAAGCATGAATAAGACGCTTGCTCCTAGATGACTTAGGTTTCATCTACACTGCAATAAAAACTCACGCATGGCCATGGCTGTCCTAGGTAAGCTGACTTGGACCCATGGGGCTATAAAACTGCAGTGCAGATGCTCCCACTCAAGCTGGAGCCTGGGCTTTGAAAACTGGTAAGTTGGGAGAGTCTCGGAGCCTGGGCTTCACACCATGCAGGAACATCTATGCTGCTATTTGTAACCCTGCAGCCCAAGCCCCATGAGCCCAAGTCAATTGAGACTCGGTGCTGCAGATTTTTTATTGCAGTGTAGACGTACCCTTAGGTGCTTTTGAATATCTCACCCAAAGGGTCTATGGCACATTGCTGTGCAGTGCCAACTCTCAGAGGATAAATCTATCTCCTTCACTGGCTGTGCCACACAGATGTATTTCCTCCTCTTCTTGGATACAGTCAAGTGTTTGCTTCCATGTCCTACAACCATTACCTGCCAATATGCCACCCACTGCACTACACATGCAGAATGACCAAGGGGGCACATGTATGGCTGACACTGATCTCCTGACTGCGTGGCATCCTCATCCCACTGGGAAACATGGCTTGGATTTTCATCTTGCCGTTCTGTGGGCCTAATGAGATTGATCATTTCTTCTGTGACTTCCCTCCAGTGCTAAACCTGGCCTGCGTCAACACGTCCCCAGACGCGGTTGCAACCCTAGCTAGCACCACGCTTGTCACTGTCCTGCCCTTGATGTTCACAGTGGGGTCTTAATTATGTATCATAGGCACCATCCTGAAGATGCCATTGGTGGAGGGCAGGTCTAAGCCTTTTCCACCTGTTCCTCTCAACTCATCATGATGACGCTATTCTAGTGCTCTGCTAGCGTTATGTAATTACAACTCATATCCAGCTACTCCCTGGACTGGGACAGGTTCCTTTCCCTGTTCTACACAGTGGTAATGACCATGCTAAACCTAATCATCTACAGCTTGAAGAGAAAGGAGGTAAAAGGGGCTCTGAGGAGAACCTTACAGAGAAAATAGTTCTCTTAAGAATCACTTGGTTGGGGAGAGTGCGAACAGAGGAGGAAGAACTAGGTCTGCTGTGTTTGAGGCCCATTCTCAATTGAGCCGATCGAAAAATATTAAAGAAAAAACATTTTCCATTTAAAAAAATTGCTTTTCACTAAGCCAAAATGTTTTGCAGAATCATATCAGTTTCAATGACAATTTAATTGGGAAGTTTGTGAAGGTTTTTCAGGGCCAGGATGGAATTTCTTGTAAGAAAAAGGCAGAGCTAACCCAGAATAGACAGTAGTCTGGTGGTTAGAGCTATCACCTGGGATGAGGGAGACTCCCTTTGAACCTCTTCCTCTCACTTTGGAAGAGCAGGAATTTGAACATTGACCCCCTGCAAATAGTCTGGAGGTTAGTCTCGGTCAATTCATGACCTCAACATCTTTCTGTGCAAATGAGTTCTACCTTTCCTGGTATCTCTGGTGTTGTTGTGGTTTGGTATTTGAAACTTTTGGATATTTGGAAATTGGGAATTCTCTTGTGCCCCTCTTTTTGACCTTGAGCACAGACACATACATTTATTCTTTTCCTTTCTCCACTCTGTAACTTGTCAAAATGTTTCTCACTTTCCCCAAGTTCAGAGGGAGCTCCCCAGGGTAAGCTATGTCCAGCTCTGATTCATCTTGAGGTGCCTCAAAGGGCCATGTGCACAGGGCCCACCTGCCAAAATGCAGCTGCCTCTGGATGGAGAACGGCATCTGTTCTGGGACTGGAGGGGAAGGAGAATCCTGTGGCTCACTTAATCATTTCCCTGCCATTGTGGGGGCCTCGGTCATTGGTGCTCCTCGGTACCTCCTGTCCCCTGTCTGTGGCACATCATAGTCTACTCTCCTGTGGGCTGTGATACTTTGGTCTCATTTTGGTGGTTGGGGTTAGTGTGAGGGTGCTGGGTGGTGCTGGTGGCCTGTGCTACATGGGAGGTCAGACTAGATAATCTGGTGGTCCCTTGTGGCTTTAAATACTATGGCTCTATGGCTGAATCCAAATGAAAAGATGGAGAGAGGGGGAAAGGAGGAAGAAGTTGACAGACCTGGGATTTGGCCAGACTTGAAACCTTGAGGACAGGGGACATTGACAGCGGTATTTTCAAGATACAGTGAGGGCTCTAGGTGTACAACAACTATTGTATTCCAGAAGGATTTAGGTGTTCAACTCACTTAGGCTCCTTTCAAAATCCAAGCCATAGAAATTATAAGCTGAAGGACATCGGTGTTGTTATTTTTCAGCCAAAAGATGGTGCATCCTGCAGTTCATCACCACATGTCAAATCCTAGGACATTGGTATTAACATTAGCACAGAGGGGAGAGCATCCCCCATGGAGCCGCCATCGCCGGTCCCTGCAGCACAACATACCCTAGCACTGCACTGGGGCACTGGGCTTAGCACTGACCGTCGGGGGGAGAGCCCCCTATGGATTCCCCACCCTAGTCCTTGCAGCATGGCTGGGTATCGTGGTCAGCACCCACTGGAAGAGCAACACACCACCTGTTTTGTCATCCACACCACCTTTTATGGCACAGTGCCCTCTTAGATCACACTGGGGTCAGCAGCAGGGTAATACTCTCTCTACTTAGCTTCCCACTCTGTTCCTTCCCATTGCACAGCTCAGCTATGGTTTATCTTTTCTTCTTCTCTCTAATCCTCTTTGGTCAGCTAAGCTTCAGGGCTTGTGGGCTCTGGCCTCCGTCTCCCCCAGAGGGAAAGTGTGTGGGGTGATGCCACTAAGGATTTCATCGCGCCCCCACCACTCTGCCATGGGGAATTCTTTGCTGATGAATGCTCTTCTGTAAGTTTAAGCTTAGGTTTCTACATAAACCTCTGTTTTGGAAGTAGTGGTTAAATTTACTTTCATGTTTATAAATTGCCACCATTAGCTGAACTGTTGTGATGTCACCTATTGACGAGTCACAGTAATTGTGTTGAGTACTTCTATTCTATTGCATTGTCATTGTATCTTGCTATATTACTTGTAAGTAAAGCTGTTCCTCATGCCAACTTGGGTGTTTAATGCTTTCTGTAGAGCACTAATTATCATTTGCCCTTATCTGCTAGGCCTATTGATGGTTTAGGCTGGAGTTTTACCTGGAAGCTGCCAGGCTACCGTAACAGGTATACAATGCAATTCCAGGAGGAGGCATTACCAACAGTAGTTCTTCCTGTGAGTAGAGAGATACTGCAGATGGGTGGATAGAAGCTTCCTACCTATTCGATACCACCTTTGGGACCACCCCAGGATCTCCATTATCTGCAGGAACACCAGGTGCCCAGGGAGAGAGGGTTACATAAACAGATGACAAATATTTTTATTTGGGGCAATCAAAAATTTTCCCCAAAAATGAACAAAAAATCCGTTTTCTGCTGATGTAGTGTCTGTTTCTGACAAACAATTGGAATTTTGGGAGGAAAAAAAAAGTAGAATATTTTTGACCTCCCGTAAGTGTGAGTTTAATGTCCCAGGCTGTGCTTCCAAGGCCAATGGAAGGGAGAGGAGCTAATGGGATTTCTGAGTCTTTGAACACAGCAGCTCTGCACCGTGTGTGTAAACAATGAGACTGAGTCAGTAGAACCTGTAAAGAAACAGAGGCAAGGAGACGGACTCTTCTTAGGCCAGTGCTAATGTTCCTTTTTTGGATTTCAGCCAATAGAAGCTGCCCTCATGCAGTTTTTTTCTGGGGATAAAAGAAATGGGCTTTGCCCAGGAAATCTGCAAGGAAGTGCCCAATGCTTCTGGGTTGGGGTGGCCTGAAGTCAGCATCCCTGACTCAAGGCTGAGGGATCCCCACCATCATACCTCTGTACTCAGTGGCCTTAGGGGCTGGATTGCATATTCAGTTTATCTGTCTGTGTAGTAGTTTACAGCCATGGTGTCGAGGGTAATTGCATCATCATTTCTGGTACCCCTAGCAGTGCAATCCTCCGTGTTACCAAAATGTGCCCATGTTCCAGACAACCCACAAAGGGCCAGAGCCAGAAGAACTGAGTGCTTGGATTGCCTTCACTGCGTGCCTTTACGACCGTGGTACACCCAGCACTCGGAGACTCTAGGGAATGCTGTAGCATCCCCAGCCGCACCCTGCCATCGGGTGAGTTATAATGCTTTCACATTAACAGATGCATTCATAGAGAGCACAACTGGATACAAAGCAGTTACTACCTCAAAATTACATGCAAACGCTGCATCCCTCAAGTGGATAGAGTTAAGGCTGTGTAGGAATACAGACCTATGTTAGGCCTGAGTCAACTGTGGTTTTAAACTGTGCTTGGATGTTTGCAGAAACAATAGGCCCAAAGAGCATGTGACCAAAAAGATCTGAGATCATGAGAAAAGAAAAGGGTTTTTTTTTGTTAAACTAGTAGCAACTCTTGAAATACAGCACGATCTTATTTAAGGGTTGGGTTGAGGTCATCAAAATAAAGAATATATGATTAATTGGATACCTGTTGAAGTCAATAATTAAAGCTATGTGCGTTATTTAAAAAGAAATGCTTAGTCCAGTTGGTGGGATGAAATATGGCAAAATAAGATAAAAAGAAAACCTTGGAGAGGTCCCATCATTAATCTTGTCTTGAGTGGGTCAGAAGGCAGAGTTCAGCCCTAACTGCCTCTTCTGGCTTTAGCTAAATATCGAGATCCAGAAATGACATCACTTGTTTATTCTAGTGTATAAAAGACGAGGTATGTAGAGGTTTCTTTGTCAGAGCTTTTTCTTACTCCTGTGGAGTCACATCATAATGGGAAAGTATCTTCCGAGCCTGATCCGCTTTTGGATATTTGGCCAATGCTTATAACTGAATTATTGCTAGGAGATAGAGTATAAGTGGGCATATGCTTGTATTTGTATTTGGAATGTAATCAACACCAAGTGACCGTTGGATCAATAAAGGAATACTTGTGTGGAAATTGAGTCATGGTAAACTTTACTAAATGTATTAGGAGATTTTTTTTCCAAACAGGCTGCATTCGCTACATTGCCCTAGAGAGCAGTGAAGTGTGCAACTTCATCATTTCCTGAATGTTAAGGGACTAACTCTGCAATTTCCCACTTTTGGGTAGTACATCTTTTGTTGTGGAATTTACAGTTACATCATCAGATGACATCACCTTCCATAAAAGACCAAGATTAAAAAGAAAGCCCAGCTTCTTGTGGTGGCCTTGTCCTGACCCCAATGCTCCTATGGCTAGAATGTAGCTGCATTTACACTCCGAATACAAGAAAAAGGGAGACTATTGGCGTTGCTGCCAACATTACATACTTCTCCCAGGTAGATCTAGGTGTAGATATAGCAGCGGGTAAACCATCTTATGTAGTTGCATAGCAGGGATACACTGGTAGAGCTTCGAACAGAACAAAGCTCCCAATGTCTTGACTCCAGTGTCCTATCCCTAGACCATGATGCCTATCAATGTTTTCCTGATCGCTAGCTAGGTAGATGCAGTGTGTATCAAAGGTAGAACATATGGTTCCAGTCTTGGCTCAACCACTTACCTGCTAGCTGACCTTGGAACAAGTCATTTCTCCTCTCTGGGCCTCTGTTTCTCCACCTTCCCTCTCCCTGCCCCACCTTTGTCTGTCTTGCATGTTTAGATTTTAAGCCTTTGACGACTGCAAGTGTCTCTTCCAGTGTGTCTGTACAGTGCCTAGCACAATGGGACACTAATCTTGGGGCCCTTCAATCTTCAAAGTCATGTAAATCAGGAGCAAAGGAGTCAATTTACTGTTCTACAATATGTTAAATAAGGCTCAGGAAAAGTCAAACCAACTTATCTTCAAATCTCCAAACTGAGGAGCAGTGGGGTTTTGAATCTGTTCTTATCTCATCGCTAGTACTTCCCAGATAACTAACTGAGTTCTGAGCTCATTTGTTTTGTGGCAATCAGTAATAGTTAATGATTAAAAAAAACAATTTGAATTAATAATATGTACAGTAGTACTATACACATGCTCTGTTGTGAGAGTTCCCCTGCATACTATATCAAAGCAGAACAATCTTATACTAACACATTACTTAGTTGTAAGGTCTTTGGGGAAGTGTCTTTTTCTTGTGTGTTTATACAGTGCCTAGCACAATGGGGGCTTGGTCCATGATTGGAGCTCTTAGGTGCTACTGCATTACAAATCATTATCATCATCATGGAGTTATTCAGACTATGAAATTGTCGGGAGATCAGCTCCCAAAGGGGACAGTGCAAATTAATATTAAAAATAATAAAAACTGCCATCCTGCCTGATGAAGCAATACATCCTTTGGCGTGTGTGAAGAAATCAACACCCTCTGGTCCAGATATGCATGAGGAAGTAGTACCTGGTGCAGCTAGTTGGTGAGGACTATACAGTAACGTTCCCAAATTTCGGTAAGTGCGAAACTCTCCAATTTTAAGTTCATGCTCTTCTTCCATCTGTTTAATGCCACTTACTTCTAGTAGCATTTAAGCATCAAGACCTGCAATCCCTTACTTCAGAGGGCAGTGCTTACTGCCACAAGAAGCCTGCAGTGGGATTATTTATTCACCCACTCCCATAAAGATTTACACAGTTGTGTCTGGAGAGGGTTATTCTGGAATAGTTTTTCCTGATTAACTCCCAGGTGTGGATGTTCTTATTCTGGAATAAAAGTGTCTTTGTTTTTATTTAAGGTAGGTCCACACTAAGAAGGGGGGTCGAACTAGGGTACGCAAATTCAGCTACGTGAATAGCATAGCTGAATTCGAAGTACCCTAGTTCGAACTACTCACCTGTCCAGACGCCGCGGAATCGAAGTCCGCAGCTCCAAGGTCGACTCCGCCACCGCCGTTTGCAGTGGTGGAGTACCGGAGTCAACCGGAGCACGCGTGGAGTTCAAACTATCTAGACTATCTAGACGCGATAGTTTGAACTCCGAGAAGTCAAACTCACCGCGTCGACCCGGCAGGTAAGTGTAGACTAGCCCCAAATTTTCCTCAGGGGGAAAAAAATCTTCATATTAGCTTTGATTTGGAGTATGATCCGCTGTGTTCCTTTCGCATAATCATCTGCTCTGGAGCCACGGCTCATTGGGTAGGTGGCATGTTGTCTCTGCCTTTCTCTCAGAGTTTGGGAACACCTTTTTTCAACCTTGCTTTTGATAGGATGTCTTTTATGTTTCTTGATATTTTGCAGAATCTCCTGCTCTTTCTCATATTTGGTGCATTGGAGATGAAAGCGTCTCTCCATCACAATCTCTCATCTGTCACATTGGCTGCATAATCACAGCAAGAGCTGGGTGAATTTTTTTCAGATCAAACTTCTTCTCACTAAAAACTGTGTATTCAGGTCAAGCAAAACAGTTAATGAATTGAGGTTGAAATTCAGAAAATTGCTGTACCTGAAAAAAAAAGAATACTGAAAAATTGAAAACATTTTGTTTTGACATTTTCTAAATGAAACATTTTGATTTTTCAATTTGGAATGACTTTTAATTTCAAATTTACTTCCGTTTTGTGTTTTTAAAACAGTAATGAAGACCTCTAAAAATGAAGTGAAATGTTTCATTTTGGGTGAAACTAAATGTTTTGTTTGACCTAAAATGAACATTTTTTACCTTTTCAGTTCACTGAAAAAATTGCAATTTTGTTTTGTTTTGGGTGAATCCAATCTTTCCTCCCACCCAATTTTTCATCACTACTCTCTGTGTTTAAACTTTTTTGTGCCTCCCAGTTTGTGATCCCTAATTCTGTATTTGGTGAGATGTCTGCCTTCGCTTTGCACATGTCACTGTGGTGAGGAGTTTCCAAGTGTGATCATTCCGTGCAGGGATCTGTAGGCATCTGGATTGTTGCTGTTTTTGAGTTGTTCTTCCAGTGATTCATATATTGGTAATTTAGTTGTACACAGCACCAAGCATATTGTTGGTCCTTAACAAATACATATATAAATAATAAGACTGTCCATATTATCAGGTCTTTTTCCCATAACAAAATTGCCTCTTTTTCAGTCATTTGAAGATAAAGAGAAGTTGCAAAATTTTGATCTTTAAGCTGGATTTGAATTTCAGACACCTCAAATATGGGGGTGGTAGGTCTCAGGTGTAGATTGGGACAGTATGAGATAGGATTCATTTCAAACACTTTGTATCTTGGGCTTTTTGCAATCCAGGGTTTGATTCACATCCTTTTCTCTTCAGGTCAGTGGTAATTTCCCTTTACTATATATCAGGTACTATGCATTGTGCAATCTATGCTTTATGAGCCCTGACCCAAATTACCACAGATATTAAGTGAATCCACTTTTGAATGACCAACTCGGGACAATTTAGCTTGATTTTTCAGTCATCCTATATGTCGATTACTTTTACTTCACTTTACCAGTTTTAGGACCATTGTAACTCCTTTAAAATTCAAGGGCCAGATCCTTATCTGGTGTAAATCCACATAGCTCCATTAACAGATTTACACCAGATTATTCTGGCCCATTGGACCTACACAGGCATAATGCTATAGAAACTCAGTGGTGAATCAGCCCCAAAGCAATTATATTTGCATCGAGCTTGTGACAGAGTGAAGAATCACGCAAAATCACTGGTCCCTTTTATAGTTTTGGCCTTATGGGACTGCGTTAAAGTTAACATTACAGAGAGCTGTCTATTTGAAAGATGAGTTTTCAAAGTGCCCAAAGTCCGCATGCATAGGCAGACCCACTTGAAAATTGGATGGACTAGGTTAGAAATAGTATTCTACAATTGGTGTCATTTGGTTAAGGGATTCATGAGATACATCCCCGCTCACCCCCAAATTGACCTTGTTTGACAATATGCTGGATCTCATAACACATTTTAGTCACAAAACTGGGGCGGGGGGGAAAAGGATCCATGAGTAAAAGCCACATAAAACATCCATCACTGAACTGCTCTAAGTTCAGAGTACCCAGAGTACCCAGAAATTCAAACTTTATGAGATATTCATTCGGGTTCTAAGAAGTGTTGCACAGGACAGCTCTGAGCATTAGTGATGTAGATACACAGGTGCTGGACTAGATTAATAATTGGTAAATTTCTGATATGGGAAATATAGGAAAGAGTGACTCCGCAGCAGACCCCAGAACTTGAGCAGACCCCGAAATTTGGCCTGACCATTAAAAAGAAATATGTTTCTCAGCTAACCTTTTGAATCTGTGTTAATTGTAGAAGCACATCCAGAGACTAAGAGTTTGTTCTATCTAAAAGTAACAAGATAACAGCTGTCCTTTATGGCTGGTACAACTTTGTTTTCCTGAACTCCAGTATAACCACCCCCTCCCCACACACACACACACTCCTGCATGATTATCTTATTTGTTTCCTTTTAAATGTAACCAGTGGGATAAATAGACTTATTGAAGTCTGCCATGTCTCACTGATTTTAGAATGGTTGTGTTAAAGGATTGAAATGCAGAGGTTGACAGGATATACGCTGCAGTGTGATTGTATGTATGATTGAATAAGAAATGAAAAATTAAAGGTTAAGGTGCCAGCCTGAGAATTACAACCCGAACATCAATTGGCTGAAGTGAAAGGAATTGAAATGACTGGGTGACCCCGAGCACAAACCGAAATCTGCAATCCACCCCCAAGCACCCAAGCACCCCAAGGACGGAAGGGGTGGGGGTAAAGAACTGAAGAACAAGATAACACCAACCTGTCATGGATGGGCCATCTGCTGATTAAACATCACTTCAAACATGACACTGATTGATTATCACTTCAAACGTAAAAGCAGCATGATGAAGAAGATTCCACAGACTGGTATAGGGATAAATTTCTATAAAAACAGAACCTAGAGACTGAGAACTTTGAGTCAGGTTCCGTCACCATCCTCCAAGAGCATCGGGTGCGCACCTGATAAGACTTGAGACCATCCTCATGTTCAAGCTACCTGGCCAGTGACGTGGCACGAGCAAGCTCCAGGCTGGTAACTATAACTACCTTGCAGAACTTTGTGTGAATGAATGAATGAATGAATGTGTGAGAGAATGAAATGTTATAGCTATAACTGATTGTTTATTCGGATTCTTTTTGTATTCACAATAAATACGGCATTTTGCCTTCTCCAATTTAATAAGATCCTGCTGGCTTTTATTCCATTGGTATAACACAAGTTGCAGCAAATTGTAAAAAGACAAAATTCTTAGCTTCCTAAAATTCACAAAAAGACTCAGATTATCTTGAGAAATTGTATGACAGTGGAGGATGGTGGAGCGGGGGACAATATTCAGTGACAGCCTATTGTTTCCTTTTCTTTTTCAGGATGAAAACTAGCCAAGAAACAGTGGGAAGAAACAGCACGACAATCACTAGATTCATTCTCCTGGGCTTTTCTGACATTGCCAGCCTGCAGCATTTATTTTTTTCGGTGTTTCTGGTCACCTACATAGTCACCTTGGCTGGAAACCTTCTAATCATTGTCCTCACATTGGCTGACCCAGCCCTTCACACCCCCATGTACTTCTTCCTGAGGAAACTGTCCTTCCTGGAGCTGTGCTACACATCAATCAATGTCCCCAAGATGATTAGGAATCTGTTCTCTGGGGATAAAACCATCTCTTTCATTGGCTGTGCTATGCAAACCTATTTCTCCTTTTTCCTGGATGGGTCAGAGTGTTTTCTCCTGGCGTCCATGGCCTACGATCGCTATGTTGCAATATGCAAGCCTCTGCATTACCCCGTGGTTATGAACCGGAAGGTGTCCACTGAACTGGCTGCTGGATCCTGGCTCAGTGGTCTCCTCATGTATTTTGGTCTCATCAGCATGGTATTCATCCTACCCTTCTGCAGATCCCACAAGATTAATCATTTCTTCTGTGACATCCCTCCACTGCTCAAGCTGGCTTGTGGGGACACCTCCCACAACGAAATGGCTGTCTTCATGGTGGCTCTGTTCTTTGTCTCCTTCCCCTTCATGCTGATTCTCATGTCCTATGTCTCCATCATCTCCACCATCCTGAGGATGCCATCGGGGGCGGGCAGGAGGAAGTCCTTCTCCACTTGCTCCTCACACCTCATGATGGTTACATTGTTCTTTGGCTCTGATTTCATTATGTATCTGAAGCCAAATTCCTCCTACTCACCAGACAGACAAGTTTCTCTCTCTGTCCTACATGGTCATCGCACCCATGCTAAACCCTATCATCTATAGCCTGAGGAACAAAGTGGTGAAGGGCGCCTTCTGGAGAATGGTGGGCAGAAGAAGATTTTGTTGAATAAAGGAATATGATTGATTTTAAATGTCTCCATCTCAATTCTTTTTATGTCAACAGTGGAACACATTAAGGGTTATATATCTATGTTAGGCCCTTATCTGGACCCATTATCATGGTAGCCGAGCACCTCACAATTTTTAATGGATTTAACCTCACACTGCCTCTGTGCAGTAGGAAAATGCTATAATTTCAGTTTTAAAGATGGAGCAATGAATAACAATGGCCAGATTTGAAAAGGTGTTTAGGTGCTTCAGTATGCAGATAAAAAATCCTGTGGCACCTTATAGACTAAAAGATGTTTTGAGGCATGAGCTTTCGTGGGTGAATACCCACTTCGTCGGATGTAAGCAACGAAGTGGGTATTCACCCACGAAAGCTCATGCTGCAAAATGTCTGTTAGTCTATAAGGTGCCACAGGATTCTTTGCTGCTTTTACAGATCCAGACTAACACGGCTACCCCTCTGATAGTATGCAGATAGGTGCCTAATGGGACTTTCAGAAATGCTTAAGCAGTTTAGGCACCTAACTCACATTCACCTACATTTGTAAATCCCAGGAAGCGTCTATCTGCATCTTTAGGTACCTAAATAAATAACTTTGAAAATCTGTCCCTAAGATTGTTAAAGGTATTAGACGATGGTATTTAGGCGTAGCTGTGCTCACAATTGCAATGCCTGCATGATTTAGGAGCCTAAGTCTCATTTTCAAAAGGGAATAAAGCACTTAGAAGACCAAATCCTTCTGACTGTAAATGAGATTTTATCTCCGAAGTGCCTAAATCCCTTTTGAAAATGAGACTTAGGTTCCTAAATCATGCAGGCATTGCAATTGTGAGCACAGCAACACCTAAATAATTAAAAAAAATAGGGACTGTTGTCCTTTTAAAATTTTTACTCAAGGGTCAAGATATTTAAAGGTATTTAGGTTCTTAGTGGGATTTTCAAAAATTCTAACACACATTGATTTAAATATCCAAATACCTTTCAAAACCTGGGCCTATCTTATTTCCCCATGGTCACACAAGAAATCTGTGGCAGAACAGGTTGTTGAATGCATGTCTCCTGAGTCCCAGACTAACACCATAACCATTGCATCACACTTCTTTTCTGGTCCATCTTCTGACGTCATAGAGATTTGTACAATTCTAGGCAATGGCCACTGAAATCAATAAGTGAAAGCAGCGTAAAGTTGGTGTGACACCATAGCTGTAGATCTGAAAGCTGGATAGTGATGTAACCACATTGAAAATTAAGTTGGAGAGACAAAAAGAGTGAATTCATTATTTCTGGAGATGCAGTGTTGTGCACATTATCAGAGGTCTCTCTATTCCATCAATACTTACTCCATCCCAAGATTAAAGGAGATCCTGTGGGGTGAAATTTGGCTGCACAGGTTTTGAGAGACAGTCTGGGACCTAGAGAGCCTTAGAGAACCACAGGATCTATCCGTGTCCAGCAGCCACACAAAATATTCAGTTTTATATCCATTACCCCTGATCCCTGTCTCTTCTCTATTTATCACTGAGTGCAGAGTAAAAGTTGCACATTGTGTCTTGTTTAAGAAGTCAAAACTAAGGCTATATATTCCTTATCACATAAGGGATCACACTCTGTCACACAAGAAAATTTCATCCAGTCCAGGTTTATATGTCTGTACATTATGTGTTTACCTTCTATCCAAACAAAGTACAAGCAATAGCAGAATCTCAGAAAGAGTAAGTATCTCCCATAGTGCCCTTTCCCAAACTATTCTCTAGAAACATTTTTTTTATACATCAGGAGAAGCACATGGTCAAAGAAAGAAAAGGTAACCATCCGCTTCCTAGCAAGGAGAAGATTAATTCCACAGTTACATAAAAAGGTCCCAATACTGCAAGAAACTGATTGTTGTGGCTTCCTATTGACCTAAGTAGTTCTGGCCTTTGGTAGGTTGACTAAGATCCAAACCAAAATTCCAATATCTCAACATCCCTACATATTGTCTGCTTTAGAACCATTTTCTGGGCTTCAAATCAAAATAGGTGAGCCAGTGTTCTGTTCTTGTCATCTTCCCCTTCTTGCTGATCCTCATGTCCTACATCTGCATCGTCTCCACCATCCTGAGGATGCACTCAGAGGAAGGCAGGAGTAAGTCCTTCTCCACCTTCTTCTCACACCTCATGGTGGTGATGCTGTTCTATGGCTCTGGTGCCATTATGTATCTGAAGCCAAATTCCTTCTACTCACCAGACACAGACAAGCTTCTCTCTGCCCTACATGATCCTCATGTCCATGCTAAACCCCATCATCTACTGCCTGAGAAACAAGGAGGTGAAGGGCGCCTTCTGGAGAATGGTGTGGAGAAGAAGGTTCCATTGATTAAAGGAATTTAATTGACTGTAAATGCCTTCAGCTAAATTCTTTCATGTCGACAGTGAAACACATTAAGGGTTATATATCTATGTTAGGCCCCTATCTGGCCCCATTACCATGGCAGCTGAGCACCTCACAATCTTTAATGGATTTAACCTCACATTGCCTCTGTGCAGTAGGAAAATGCTATAATTTCATTTTTAAAGATGGAGCAATGAGGCACAATGGCCAGATTTGAAAAGGTGTTTAGGTGCCTCAGTATACAGATAGGTGCCTAATGGGACTTTCAGAAATGCTTAAGCAGTTTAGGCACCTAACTCCCATTGACCTAGCTACATTTGTAAATCCCAGTAGGCATCTATCTGCATCTTTAGGTACCTAAATAAATACCTTTGAAAATCTGTCCCTAAGATTGTTAAAGATATTAGACGATGCTGTAGGCAGCCTAACTGATTTAGGCCCAAGTCATATTTTCAAAAGGGAGTAAGGCACTTAAGAGCCTAAATCCCTGTGACTGTAAATGAGATTTTGTCTTCTAAGTGCCTAAATTTCTTTTGAAAATGAGACTTAGAGACCTAAATCAGTTAGGTGTTGCAATTCTCAGCACATCAATTCCTCAATACTTTTAAAAATCGGGGCCTCCTCATTCCACTGGGAAACATGGCTTGGATATTCATCCCACCATTCTCTGGGACACATGAAATTGACCATTTCTTCTATGACTTCCCTCCAGTGCTAAAGCTGGCCTGCGTCAACACGTCCCCAGACGTAGTCGCAACCCTAGCTAGCACCATGCTCATCACTGTCCTGCCCTTGCTCTTCACAGTGGGGTCTTACACCTGTATCACAGGCACCATCCCAAAGACCCCATTGGTGGAGGGCAGGTCTAAGCCTTCTCCACCTGTTCCTCTCACCTTATCCTGATGGCGCTCTTCTACTGGTCTGCAAGCGTTATGTACTTACAACTCATATCAGCTACTCCCTGAACTGGGACAGGTTCCTTTCCCTGTTCTATACAGTGATAATGACCATGCTAAGCCCAACCATCTACAGCTTGAGGAGCAAGGAAGTAAAAGGGGCTCTGTTGTGAACCTTATAGAGAAAATTGTTCTTCTAAGAATCACTTGATTGGCCTTTTCAATGGTACCCATTGGCGTTACATGTAGAATTTGTGTAGAGCTAGTCATATTTTTTTTTCATAGAAAAAGACAATATCATATAAATCAAAATACCTTGTAAAAACGGTTGATTTAAATGATTTTGTTTTCAATGGAAAAATACGATTTTTGATTTATTTTCAGACATCTACTCGTGTTTTCTTTCTGTTTTCAAAACCTAGAAAAAATACCCTGTTTTTTAACATTTCCTCCTTTTTTCCCCCCACTGGGGGTGAAAGAATGAGAGGAAGATGAGAAAAAGTGGGGTAGGGGAGTGGGAATCAAAAAAACAAAATTTCAAAAACAAACATTTTAGGTTTTTGAAAAACAAAATGAAAAGAAAATTAGGATTCAAAATAAAACAAAAAATATTCTTTAAATTGTATGTCAAAAAAGTGTCACTGAGAAAAAATTAAAAAGGGAAATTTTTCTTGAAAATTTTTAATCAGAGAAAGATTTTGATTTTATCTAGGCTGAGATTTTCAAAGCCAGCTTTTGGATGTGGATGTCCACATCACAGAAATTTTAATGGGAATTGGCAATTCAAATTGCTTACACACCTTTGAAAATCTAAGCCTTAGATTGGTTTAGGCCAGCGATACTGTATGTGTGTCTGTACAGCATCTGGCACCGTGGAGCCCTGATCTCTCTTA
This sequence comes from Cuora amboinensis, assembly GCA_004028625.2. NCBI lineage: Eukaryota > Metazoa > Chordata > Testudines > Geoemydidae > Cuora > Cuora amboinensis. The sequence goes on along the minus strand of SCPV02135005.1, from coordinate 30,392 downwards.
GTATGGTTGGAGTTATTAGTTGCTCCTTTAATAAAAGCAATAGTAATAATCTGGAGGATAGTGAAATTATGTGTCTGCATTTTCTCAGGGTTCTGGCTGAAAGTGGTTTCGTTGCTGTGATCTAGGACACTGTCTCCTGTCATTTGATTCCTCCCATGGTCAGGGAAACCGGACTTTGATTTTTTTGGGTAAATAAACATGATTGCATCAAAGATAGCAGGCTCCAGCATCAAAATGTCCTAACTGGAACAATCTGCAAGACCCTGATTTTTTGGATAGCTGCTCAGGACAAAAGAGGTATTATTTAGAGCTGTCAATTAATCACAATTAACTCAAAACAAATTAACTCAAAAAAATAATCACTATTAATCACAGTCTTAATCTCACTGTTAAACAATAATAGAATACCCATTTAAATTTATTATAAGTGGTTTGGGATGTTTTTCTACATTTTCAAAGATATTGATTTAAATTACAACACAGAATACAAAGTCTACAGTGCTCACATTATATTATTATTTAATTTGTATTATTATTTAAATTACTAGTACTAAAATTAAATTGGTATTCTATTATTAACACTGCGATTAATTGTGATTACTTTTTTTTATTCTCTTGATTAATTGCAATTAATTTTTGTAATAGTTTGACAGCCCTAATAAAAATCCATCCCTTTTCTGAACAGTTACTCCCAGACCTCAATGAAACGCAGCAGTGAGTCACCATGCATTGTTTCAAAAAGTATATATTTTCCTGAGCTTTAAATTTGTTACCTTGTGAGTATCACTAGATGCTCTTTTTATGCCGCAGCATCTGACTAGGAGGTCCCATTTACTTGTTTCACCACTGAAATCCCTAAATCATTTCCATTATTAGTATGATTTTATTATTTGTATTACCATAGTGTATAGGATCCCTAGTCATGGATCAAGACTACACTGGGTGAGGTGTTGTACAAATACATGGATACAGATAGACCAGCAGGGGAGTACAAGCAAACAATACTGGTTTACATAACAGGGAGTGGTCTCAACACCCCAGCAGCCTAGTTGTTGTCAAGTTTTTGTACACATCACAGCAAAGGAGAGTTTTAAGGCGGACTTTGAAGGATAATGAGTTTGTTTTGCAGGTGTTTATGGGTCACATCTCCCAGAAATAAGGGGAGAAGTTCCCTTCAACAACAGATAGACATCTCCCTTTCCCCACATCATTCCCTGCTACCTAGCCACCTGATTCCGTAAAAATTATCATGCTATCCTGCCCTCCTCTTCCTCCTTCATCCAATGGCCCCAAAGTATTTAGATACCAATTCCCATTAGAAGTCACCAGCAGAGGCTAAATCTGGAAGCCTCAACACAAGGCACAGCCTTTTACCACTGAGGTAAAGGAGTAGACCTGTCAGCTGGGTAGCAGTATCAGGCTGTAATCCTCCATGAAACCCAGCCACTAGAGGATGACAGCACACTAGGAGACCATGTGGCTCACTGGATTGATCACTAGGGCTGGCCAGAAAACAAGAATTCTATTTGTGAAAAACGAAGGTTTCAAAATTTGTCTTCAGTCCACACTGGAATGAAAAGAAGCCTTTCAAAAGAGAGTGAGAAACACTCCAGATAGCACAATGCTTAGGGCACTCACCTGAGCTGTGAGAGGTCAACGTTCAAATTCCTGCTCTTCCAGAGTAAGAGGAAGAACTTGAAGGGAGTCTCCCACATCCCAGATGATAGCTCTAACCACCAGGCTACTGAATATTCTGGGATAGCTCTGCCTCTTTCTTACCAGAAATTCCATCCTGGCCTTGAAAAGCCTTCCCAACCTTCCCACTGAAATTATCGTTGAAACTGATATGCTTCTGCAAAACATTTTGGTTTGGTGAAAAGGCATTTTTTGAATGGAAAATGATTTTTTCTTGAACATTTTTTGATCAGCTTGATTGAGAATGGGCCTCAAACACAGGAGACCTAGTTCTGCTCCCCGCTGTATGGAAACTTTTCATTGCCATAATGGCAAATTGTTCTGTTTGGATTTTATCATTTCAATGTGTTTTGTTCTGGCATTTATATTATATTGAAATAGCAATTGGGATATTATATATATTTAATATTTTACATTATAGTATAATGTTTTGACTTTATCAAAATGACACATTTGTATCTTAGCAAAATGAAACAAACAAAAATTCCCTGGTTCTGAAACAAAATGTATCTGAATAATCATTCTGCAGGAAATTTTAAATTTTCATCCCAATTTGGAATGAAAACAAATTTTGTTTTTTTCCTGTGGAATGGAAATTCTGTATTGCGACCATCTCTAGGCATGAACCTGATGCTTGCCCAGAAGACACAGCATAGAATCACATCCTGGCTTCCGGGTTAATGTTCCATCCATGGGAGAGGCTGGGTGACCGTAAGAGGATGGGGAGCCCTCCTGAGATTTCCCTGCTCCTATATCTACCATGCACCTCATTTCTCTTGTTGGTGACCTCCTCCATGTTCTCACACATCACTCCCTCTACCTCACTGCTGACAGCAAAGCCACAGGCTCCCATCTCCATCCCCAGACACTGTTTTACCCTCAGGTGCTCAGCTCCTCAAGCGGAAGGGGAATGTGGTCTCTGCCAGAATGCCAAAGCAGGATATTTGGAGCTACCAGCTGCCCAGCACTGGTGTGATAGATTCTGGATCATACACATGCTATATACATTGGATACCCACCAGGTGCAGGAAAGACCGTGTCTTATAAGAGCATATCCATCTCCCTGTCTGTGCCCACACCATCAGTATCAGTGGCAGGAGAGTCATGATTCCTCTGCTGATTGATTCACAGATTCCAAGGCCAGAAGGGACCACTGTAATCATCTCGTCTGACCTCCTGCATAGCATGTGCCACCTGACTTCCCCAACTTAATTCCTGTTTGAACAAGAGAGACCCCCTGCAAATAGTCTGGAGGTTAGTCTTGGTCAATTCTTGGGCTCAACTTCTTTCTGTGGCAATGACTTCCACCTTTGCTGGTGTCGCTGGTGTTGTTGTGTTTTGGTTTTTGAAACTTTTGGATATTTGGAAATTTGGAATTCTCATGTGCCCCTCTTTGTGACCTTGAACATAGACACCCACACTTATTCTTTCCCTTTCTCCACTCTGTAACTTGTCAAAATGTTTCTCACTTTCCCCAAGTTCAGAGGGAGCTCCCCAGGGTAAGCTATGTCCAACTCTAATTCATCTTGCGATGCCTCAAAGGGCCATGTGCACAGGGCTGGCTTCTCCCAACTGCCAAAATTCAGCTGCCTCTGGATGGAGAACAGCATCTGATCTGGGACTGGAGGGGAATGAGAATCCTGTGGCTCACTTAATCATTTCCCTGTCACTGTGGGGGCCTCGGGCATTGGTGCACCTCGGTCCTTCCTGTCCCCTGTCTGTGGCACATCATTGTCTAGTCTCCTGTGGGCTGTGATACTTTGGTGTCATTTTGGTTGTTGGGGTTAGTGTGAGGGTGCTGGGTGGTGCTGGTGGCCTGTGCTACATGGGAGGTCAGACTAGATAATCTGGTGGTCCCTTGTGGCTTTAAATACTATGGCTCTATGGCTGAATCCAAATGAAAAGATGGAGAGAGGGGGAAAGGAGGAGGAAGTTGACAGATCTGGGATTTGGCCAGACTTGAAATCTTGAGTACAGGGGCACTGATGGTGGTATTTTCAAGAGACCCTAAGGGTTCTAGGTGTCCAACAACCATCCTATTTCAGAGGGATTTAGGTGTCCAACTCACTTAGGCTCCTTTCAGAATCCAAGCCATAGAAATTATAAACTGAAGGACATCGGTGTTACTGAAATATCGGGTTTGCCTAGCTGAGAGCCAATAACAGCCTGACAGGGATAAGGAAAAATGCTTTATTTTGCAGAAGAAAGGAGAGCTCTGTAGTAGATACAGAAAACTTTACTGCATACAAGTTTTATAAGCTTTTTATACACTTTTAGACAAAGACCAGGCCGTGTTAACACTTTATTGGTGGTTACTAAACCCCGTAACACCGTTATTTGGTAAGGAAAAACTGGCTTAAAGCAGGATCTTTTTCTGCCTCTGGCAACAAAAAAAGATTAGTTACAAAGTTTAAGGTACTGTGTACGTAAGGCGTTTTGGAGGCTTTTGCCTTTACCTACTGGCCGTTTGCAAAACTATTAATTAAAACTATTAATAAAAAGTCATTTAAATATTCTGTATTGCAGGAGGCTGCTATACAAATCTCTAATGTCTCAGCCTCCCATGCATTTTCGTTAGCTCCTAATAGCCCAGTTAATCTTCTAAGCAAAAACTTGCTATATAAATTACGTGCTCATATTTTCTTTTCAGCTAATAAAATCATTCTTCAGTTGCCTCAAAATCTACTCCCCCAGCTATATGCCGCATTAACCCAGGCTACCAAAAACCCAATCCTGCCTGCGAGCCCAATAAACCTGCCTAAACAACTTAAACAAAAAATACATACCTCCCTCTGGGGCACTTCCAAAACAAACCTTAGCACTCTCTGGACAGAGCCTGTGCAAATAACCCTAAAGCCAAACATTAACATTCCTCAAATCAGACAATATCCCATCCTCCAAAAAGCTCTGCTTGGCCTTCAAAATCTTATCAACACATTCTTACTGTTGGAAGTGCTTATTCGTACTTCATCCCCTTTCAACACCCCCATTCTGCCTATTAAAAAACCTAACCTAAATCCAAAAAAAAAACCAATATACAAATTTATACGAAACTTGCGTGCAATAAATAAAATTGTTCAAGCTAAACACAATGTAATATGTAATCCTCACACAATTCTAACTGCCATTCCAGCAAATACTGCTTATTATTCAATAATAAATCTATATAATGCCTTTTTTAATATTCCTCTAAATTAAAACAGCTAAAATATCTTTGCATTTACATAAACAAACCCCAAAACCAAAAAAACAAAATAACTAACCTAAACTCAGGGTTTTTTCAGAGACCCACTGCTGACACTCAACCTGAAAAGAGAATTACTCAGAGATCAGTGCGAATTAAAGTTTAATTTAGTTTTTTTTACTTTTATTACACTGTCCGTTACATGGGGCGGGACAGAAGGATTTTAATATAAACTTAGAGCTTCATTGCACACATGGCTTTTACTCTGAGGAATTACGAACGAGAAGTTCAGTTCCGCCCACACACCTAACGCCCAAATGAACAGAGCAGAAAAACAACAGTAACCGGTTAAAGAGAACAGAACAAAACCAGATAGTGCACCAAAACCAGATAGTGTTTCCTTATCCTATTAGGGCTCACCTTATCGGAACACAAACCCCAGGGGCCGCGGTGAAGCAGAGAAAGAGCAGCTAAACACCCCGTTGGCACAGTTCGCCGCAGCCGTCTGGAGTTCAATGTCCGAGCTAGGAGAGTCCTGTCTGGAGCCACCAAAAACTGTTACCGAAATATCAGGTCTGCCTAGCTGAGAGCCAATAACAGCCTGACAGGGATAAGGAAAAATGCTTTATTCTGCAGAAGAAAGGAGAGCTCTGTAGTAGATACAGAAAACTCTACTGCACACAAGCTTTTTATACACTTTTAGACAAAGACCAGGCCGTGTTAACACTTTATTGGTGGTTACTAAATCCCTTAACACCGTTATCTGGTAAGGAAAAACTGGCTTAAAGCAGGATCTTTTTCTGCCTCTGGCAGCAAAAAAAGATTAGTTACAAAGTTTAAGGTACTGTGTACGTGAGGCCTTTTGGAGGCTTCTGCCTCTACCTACTGGCCATTTGCAAAACTATTAATAAGGGCGGGGGGGGGAGGGGGGGGGCTACCGTATAGCTTTCACATCGGTGTTACTGCACTGGGACACTGGGCTTAGCACTGACGGTCGGGGGGGAGAACCCCCTATGGAGCCCCCAACCTAGTCCTTGCAGCATGGCTGGGTATCGTGGTCAGCACCCACTGGAAGAGCAGCACACTATCTGTTTTGTCACCCACACCACCTCCTATGGCACAGTGCCCTCTAGTGTCACGCTGGGGTCAGCAGCAGGTTAGTACTCTCTCTACTGAGCTTCCCACTCTGTTCCTTCCCATTGCACAGCTCAGCTATGGTTAATCTTTTCTTCATCTCTCTAACCCTCCTCTGGTCAGCTAATCTGCAGGGCTGGTGGGCTATGGCCTCTATACCCCCAGAGGGAAAGTGTGTGGGGTGATGCCAGTGAGGATTTCATCCCTCCCCTACCCTTTTGCCATAGGGAATTCTTTGCTGGTGAATATTCTTCTGTAAGTTTAAGCTTAGCTTTTTACATAAACCTCTGTTTTGGAAGTAGTGGTTAAGTTTTCTGTCATGTTTATAAGTCGCCACCATTAGCTGAACTGTTGTGATGCCACCTATTGACTAGTCACAGTAATTGAGGTGAGTACTTCTATTCTATTGCATTGTCATTGTATCTCGCTATATTACTTGTGAGTAAAATTATTCCTCATGCCAACTTGGGTGTTTAATGCTTTCTGTAGAGCACTAAGTATCATTTGTACTTATCTGTGAGGCCTATTGCTGGTTTAGGCTGCAGTTGTACCTGGAATCTACCAAGGCACCCTAACAGGTATACAGTGCAAATACAGGAGGAGGCATCGCCAACAGTCATTCTTCCTATGAGTAGAGAGATGTTGCAGATGGGTGGATAGAAGCTTCCCACCTATCCAATACCACCTTGGGACCACTCCAGGATCTCTATTATCCTCAGGAACACCAGGTGCCCAGAGAAGAGAGAGTTACACATAAAAAAAAAACAAATACAAACCTGACAAATATTTTTATTTGGGGCAATCAAAAATTTTCAGCAAAAAAATGAACAAAAAAATCAGTTTTCTGCTGATGTATTGTTTGTTTCTGACAAGCAATTGGAATTTTGGGAGAAAAGCAGATGAAAACCAATTTTCTGTCAGAAAAAAAAATAGAACATTTTTGACCTGCCGAAAATGTGAGTTTAATTCCCAATCTCTGCTCGCAAGGCCAGTGGAAGGGTGAGGAGCTAATGGGGTTTCTTAGTCTCTGAACACAGTAGCTCTGCACTGTGAGATTGAGTCAGTAGAACCTGTAAAGAAAGTGAGGCAAGCAGACAGATTCTTCTTAGGACAATGCTAATGTTCCTCTTTTGGATTTAAGCCAATAGGAGCTGCCCTCATGCAGTTTTCTCTGGGGATAAAAGGAATGTTTTTTTTCCCCAGGAAATCTGCAGGGAATTGCACAAATTATTTAGAGCTGTTACATGTGTAGGAATACAGGCCTACATTAGGCCTGAGTCAACTGTGGTTTTAAACTGAGCTTGGATATTAGCATAAGTGATAGGCCCAAAAAGCATGTGACCAAAAAGTCCTGAGATCATGAGGAAAGAAAAGGGTTGTTTGTGTTAAACTAGTAGCAACCCTTGAAATACAGCAGTATCTTATTTAAGGGTTGGGTTGAGGTCATCAAAATAAAGAATATATGGTTAATTGGATACCTGGTGCAGCCAATAATTAATGCTATGTGCGTTTTTAAAAAGAAATGCTAAGTCCATTTGGTGGGAGGAAATATGGCAAAATAAGATAAGAAGAAAACCTTGGAGAGGCCCCATCATTAATCTTGTCTTGAGTGGGTCAGAAGGCAGGCTTCAGGCCTAACTGCCTCTTCTGGCTTTAGCTAAGTTTCAAGATCTAGCAATGACATCACTTGTTTATTATAGTGTATAAAAGACGAGGTATGTAGAGTTTTCTTTGTCATTGCTATTTATTACCCCTCTGGAGTCATATGATGGGAAAGTATCTCTCGAGCCTGATCCTCTTTTGGGTATTTGGCCAATGCTTATAACTGAATTCTTGCTAGGAGGTGGAGTATAGGTGGGCATATGCTCGTATTTGTATTTGGGATTTAATCAACATCGAGTGACCTTTGGAACAATAAGGAATATTTGCATGGAAACGAATTATGGTAAACTTTAATAAATGTATTAGGAGATTTTTTCCCAACAGGTTCACTATGCTACATTGCACAGGACAGCAGTGGAGTATGCAACTTCATCATTTCCTGAATATGAAGGGCCTAACCCTGCAATTTCTCATACTTGGGTAGTTTATCTTTTGCTGTGGAATTTACAGTTACATCATCAATGACATCACCTTCCATAAAAGACCAAGATTAAAAAGAGAACCCAGCTTCTTTTGGTGGCCTTGTCCTGACACCAATGCTCCTGTAGCTAGAATGCAGCTGCATTTACATTCTGAATTCGAGCAAGGGGAGACTATTGGCCTTGCTGCCAATGTTACCTCTCCCAGGCAGATCTGGGTGTAGATATATGAGGGGGTAAAACATCTTATATAGTTGCATAGCAGGGATACACTGGTAGAGCTTCGAATAGAACCAAAGGCCCAGATATCTTGATTCCAGTGTCCTACCCCTAGACCATGCTGTCAATCAATGTTTTCCTGATCGCTAGCTAGGTAGATGCAGCGTGTCTCATAGGTTGAACATATGGGTTTTATTATTGGCTCAACCACTCACCTTGGAACAAGTCATTTCTCCTCTCTGGGCCTCTGTTTCTCCACCTCCCGTTCCCCCAGCCAACCTTTGTCTGTCTTGCATCATTAGATTTTAAGCCTTCGACAACTGCAAGTGTCTCTTCCAGTGTGTCTGTACAGTGCCTAGCACAATGAGACACTAAGTTTGGGGTCCTTCAGTCTTCATGCTCATGTAAATCAGGAGCAAAGGAGTCAATTTACTGTTCTACAGTATGTTAAATAAGGCTCATGAAAAGTCACATAGATAGAACATAGGGTTGGAAGGGACCTCAGAAGGTTATCTAGTCCAACCCCATGCTCAAAGCAGCACCAATACCAAGATTTTTGTCCCCGTTACCCAAATGGCCCCCTCAAGGATTGAGCTCACAACCCTGGGTTTAGCAGGATAATGTTCAAACCACTGAGCTATCCCTCCCCCTTCAACTCATCTTCAAATCTCCAAACTGAGGAGTAGTGGGGTTTTGGGTCTCTTCTTATCTCATCGCTAGCACTTTCCAGAAAACTAACTGAGTTCTAATCTCATTTGTTTAGTGGCAATCAGTAATAGTTAATGATTAAAAACCAATTTGAATTAATAATATATAGTACTATGCACATGCTCTGTTATGAGAGTTCTCTTGCATACTGAATCAAAGCAGAACAATCTTATACTAACACATTACTTAGTTGAAAGGTCTTTGGGGAAGTGACTGTCTTTTTGTTGTGTGTTTATACTGTGCCTAGCACAATAGGCGCTTGGTCCATGATTGGAACTCTTAGGTGCTACTGCATTACAAATCATTATCATCATCATCATGGAATTATTCAGACTACGAAATGTTCAGGAGATCAGCTCCCAAAGGGGACAGTGCAGATAAATAATAAAAACTGCCATCCTGCCTGATGAAGCAATGCATCCTTTGGAGTGTGTGAAGAGATCAACACCCTCTGTTCCAGATGTGCATGAGGAAGTGGTCCTTGGTGCAGCTAGTTGGTGAGGACTGTACAGAAACGCTCCGGAATTTCAGTAAGTGCAAAACTCTCCAATTTTAAGTTCATGCTCTTCTTCCAACTGTTTAATGCCACTTGTTTCTAGGAACATTTAAGCATCAAGCCCTGCAATCCCTTGCTTCAGAGGGCAGTACTTACTGCCACAAGAAGCCTGCAGTGGGATTATTTATTCACCCACTCCCATAAAGATTTACACAGTTGTGTCTGGAGAGGGTTATTCTGGAATAGTTTTTTCCTGATTAACTCCTGGTGTGGATGCTCTTATTCTGGAATAAAAGTGTCTTTGTTTTCATCTAAATTTTCCTCGGGGGAAAAAAAATCTTCATATTAGCTTTGATTTGGAGTATGATCCGCTGTGTCCCTTTCTCATAGTCATCTGTTCTGGACCCACTGCTTGTTGGGTAGGTGGCATGTTGTCTCTGCCTTTCTCCCAAAGTTTGGGAACACTTTTTCCACCTTGCTTTTGATATAATGTCTTTTATGGTTCATGATAGTTTGCAGAGTCTCTTGCTCTCTCTCATATTTGGTGCATTGGAGATGAAAGCGTCTCTCCATCACAATCTCTCATGTGTCACATTGGCTGCATAATGACTGCCGGAGCTGAGTGAATTTTTTTCAGGTGAAACTTCTTCCCACTAAAAACTGTGTATTCAGGTCAAGCAAAACAGTTCATGAATTCAGGTTGAATTCAGCAAATTGTTGTAGCTGAAAAAAAATACTGGAAAATTGAAAACATTTTGTTTTGATATTTTCTTAATGAAACATTTTGATTTTTCAATTTGGGATGACTTTTAATTTCAAATTTACTTCCATTTTGTGTTTTTAAAACAGTAATGAAGACCTCTAAACAATGAAGTGAAATGTTTCATTTTGGGTGAAACTAAATGTTTTGTTTGACCTAAAATGAACATTTTTAATTTTTTCAGTTCACTGAAAAAATAGCAATTTTTTTTTGTTTTCGGTCAATCCAATCCCTCCCCCCACCCAATTTTTCATCACTACTCTATGTGTTTAAACTTTTTTGTGCCTCCCAGTTTGTGATCCCCAATTCTGTATTTGGTGAGAAGTCTGCCTTAGCTTTGCACATGTCACTGTGGTGAGGAGTTTGCAAATGTGATCATTCCGTGCAGGGATCTGTAGGCATTTGGTTTGTTGCAGTTTTTGAGTTGTTCTTTCAGTGATTCATATATTTGTAATTTAGTTGTGCACAGTACCAATCATATTGTTGGTCCTTAAGAAATACATATATAAATAATAAGATTATCCATATTAACAGGTCTTTTTCCCATAACAAAATTGCTGCTTTTTCAGTAATTTGAAGATAGAGGGCAGCTGCAAAATTTTGATCTTTAAGTTGGATTTGAATTTCAGACACCTCAAACATGGGGGTGGTAAAATCTCAGATATAGATTTGGACATAATGAGTTAGGACTCATTTCAAACACTTGGTATCTTGGGCTTTTTGCAATGGAGGGTTTGATTCACATCCTTTTCTATTCAGGTCAGTGGTAATTTCCCTTTACTATATATCAGTTACTATGCATTGTACAATCCATACTTGATGAGCCCTGACCCAAATTAGCACAGATATTAAGTGCCTCCACTTTTGGATGACCAACTTGGGACAACTTAGATTGATTTTCAGACATCCTGTAGGTCTTGATTATTTGTTCTCCACTACTCCAATTTTTCAGTCACCCTATATGTCTTAATTACTTGTACTCTGCTACACCATTGTAGCTCCTTTGAAATTCAAGGGCCAGATTGATTGTTTATCACTTCAAACGTAAAAGGAGCATGATAAAGCAGATTCCACAGACTGCAATAGGGATAAATTCCTATAAAAACAGAACCTAGAGACTGAGAACTTTGAGTCAGGTTCTATCACCATCCTCCAGGAGCATCAGGTGCACAATTAAGACTTGGGTCCATCCTCCTGTTCAGACTACCTGGCCAGTGATGTGTCACGAGCAAGCTCCAGGGTGGTAACTATAACTACCTAGCAGAAATTGATGTGAATGAATGAATGTGTGAGAGAATGAAATGTTATAGCTATAACTGATTGCTTATTCGGATTCTTTTTGTATTCACAATAAATACAGCATTTTGCCTTCTCCAATTTAATAAGATCCTGCTGGCTTTTATTCCATTGGTATAACACAGTTTGCAGCAAATTGTAAAAAGACAAAATTCTTAGCTTCCTAAAATTCACAGGAAGACTCAGATTATCTGGAGAAATTGTATGGCAGTGGATGATGGTGGAGCGGGGGAAAGTATTCTTTGACAACCTATTGTTTCCTTTTCTTCTTTAGCATGAAAAATAGCCAAGAAACATTGGGAAGAAACAGCACAACAATCGCTGGATTCATTCTCCTGGGCTTTTCTGACATTCCCAGCCTGCAGCATTTATATTTTTCATTGTTTCTGGTCACCTACATAGTCACCTTGGCTGGAAACCTTCTAATCATTGTCCTCACATTGGCTGACCCAGCCCTTCACACCCCCATGTATTTCTTCCTCAGGAACCTCTCCTTTCTGGAGATGTGCTACACATCAGTCAATGTCCCCAAGATGCTTAGGAATCTGTTCTCTGGGGATAAAACTATCTCTTTCATTGGCTGTGCTATGCAAACCTATTTCACCTTTTTCCTGGGTGGGTCAGAGTGTTTTCTCCTGGCGTCCATGGCCTACGATCGCTATGCTGCAATATGCAAGCCTCTGCATTACCCAGTGGTTATGAACCGGAAGGTATCCACTGGACTGGCTGCTGGATCCTGGCTCAGTGGTCTCCTCATGTCCTTCGGTCACACCAGCATGGTGTTCTCCCTACCCTTCTGCAGATCCCACGAGATTAATCATTTCTTCTGTGACATCCCTCCACTGCTGAAACTGGCTTGTGGGGACACCTCCCACAATGAAATGGCTGTCTTCATGGTGGCTCTGTTCTTTGTCACCTTCCCCTTCGTGCTGATTCTCATGTCCTATGTCTGTATCATCTCCACCATCCTGAGGATGCCCTCCGGGGCAGGCAGGAGGAAGTCCTTCTCTACCTGCTCCTCACACCTCATGGTAGTTACACTGTTCTTTGGCTCTGCTTGCATTATGTATCTGAAGCCAAATTCCTCCTACTCACCAGACACAGACAAGTTTCTCTCTCTGTCCTACACGGTCATCACACCCATGCTAAACCCTATCATTTACAGCCTGAGGAACAAAGAGGTGAAGGGAGCATTCTGTAGAATGGTGGGGAGAAGAAGATTCTGTTGAATCAAGGAATATGATTGAATGTAAATGTCTCCATCTCAATTATTTTACGTCAACAGTGAAACATATTTAGGGTTATATATCTAAGTTAGGCCCTTATCTGGACCCATTGTCATGGTAGCTGAGCACCTCACAATCTTTAATGGATTTAACCTCACGCTGCATCTGTGCAGTAGGAAAATGCTATAACTTCAGTTTTAAAGACGGAGCAATGAATCACAATGGCCAGATTTGAAAAGGTGTTTAGGTGCCTCAGTATGCAGATAGTTGCTTAATGAGACTTTCAGAAATACTGAAACAGTTTAGGCACTTAACTTCCATTGACCTAGCTACATTTGTAAATCCCAGTAGGCATCTATCTGCATCTTTAGGTACCTAAATAAATACCTTTGAAAATCTGTCCCTAAGATTGTTAAAGGTATAGATGATGCTTTGGTCAGCCTAACTGATTTAGGTGCCTAAGTCTCATTTTCAAAAGGGAATAAGGCACTTAGAAGACTAAATCCCTGAGGTTGTAAATGAGATTTTATCTTCTAAGTGCCTAAATCTCTTTTGAAAATGAGACTTAGGCTCCTAAATCATATAGGCATTGCAATTGTGAGCACAGCAATGCCTAAATACTTTAAAAAATCGGGGACTGGTGTCCTTTTAAAACTTTTACGCAAGGGTCAATATATTTAAAGGTATTTAGGTGCATAGTGGGATTTTCAAAAGTCCTAACACCCATTGATTTAAATATCTAAATACCTTTCAAAACCTGGGTCTATGTTGTTTTTCCATGGTCATACATGAAATCTGTGGCAGAACAGACTAACACCATAACCATTGCATCATACTTCCTTTCTGGTCCATCTTCTGAGCTCACATAGATTTGTATAATTCTAGAGTATGGCCACTGAAATCAATGAGTGAAAGCAGGGTAAATCTGGTGTGACACCATAGCTGTAGATCTGAAAGCTGGATAGTGATGTAACCACATTGAAAATTAAGTTGGAGAGACAAAAAGAGTGAATTCATTAATTCTGGAGATCCAGCATTGGGCACATCATCAGAAGTCTCTCTATTCCATTAATACTTACCCCATCCCAAGATTCAAGGAGATCCTGTGGGGTTAAATTTGGCTGCACATGTTTCGAGAGAGGGTCTGGGACCTAGAGGGCCTTAGAGAACCACAGGATCTATCTGTGTCCAGCAGCCACACTTAATATTCAGTTTTATATCCATTACCACTGATCCCTGTCTCTTCTCTACTTATCACTGAGTGCAGAGTTAAAGTTGCACATCGTGCCTTGCTTAAGAAGTCAGAATTAAGGCTACATATTCCTTATCACATAAGGGATCACACTCTATCACACAAGGTGGCAGAGTTAAGGTTATACAAGATCTATCATAAAAATTTCATCCAGTCCTGGTTTATATGTCTGTATAATATGTGTTTACCTTCTAACCAAAAAAAGAACAAGCAACAGCTGAATTTCTGAAAGAGTAAGTATCTCCCATAGTTTCTCTTTCCCAAACTATTCTCTAGAAACAATTTTTTATACATCAGGAGGAGCAAAGAAAGAAAAGGTAACAATCTGCTTCCTAGCAAAGAGAATATTTCTTCTACAGCTATATACAAAGGTCCCAATTCTGCAAGAAACTGATTGTTCTGGCTTCCTATTGATCTAAGTAGTCCTGGCCTTTTGGAGATTCACCAAGATCAAAACCAAAACTCCAATATCTCAACATTGTCTGCTTTGGAACTCTTTCCTGGACTTCAAGCCAAAATAGGTGAGGCAGTGTTCTGTTCTTTGTCACCTACCCCTTCTTGCTGATCCTCATGTCCTACATCTGCATCGTCTCCACCATCCTGAGGATGCGCTCGGAGGAAGGCAGGAGGAAGTCCTTCTCCACCTGCTTCTTGAACCTCATGATACTGTTCTATGGCTCTGGTGATATTATGTATCTGAAGCCAAATTCCTTCTACTCACCAGAAACAGACAAGCTTCTCTCTGCCCTACATGGTCCTCATAGCCATGCTAAACCCCATTATCTACTGCCTGAGGAACAAGGAGGTGAAGGGCGCCTTCTGGAGAATGGTGGGGAGAAGAACGTTCCATTGATTAAAGGAATTTAATTGACTGTAAATGTCTCCAGCTAAATTATTTTGTGTCGACAGTGAAACACATTAACGGTTATATATTTATGATAGGCCCCTATCTGGCCCCATTACCATGGCAGCTGAGCACCTCACAATCTTTAATGTATTTAACCTCACACTGCCTCTGTGCAGAAGGAAAATGCTATAATTTCAGTTTTAAAGACGGAGCAATGAATCACAATGGCCAGATTTGAAAAGGTGTTTAGGTGCCTCAGTATGCAGATAGGTGCTTAATGAGACTTTCAGAAATGCTTAAGCAGTTTAGGCACCTAACTCCCATTGACCCAGCTACATTTGTAAATCCCAGTAGGCATCTATCTGCATCTTTAGGTACCTAAATAAATACCTTTGAAAATCTGTCCCTAATATTGTTAAAGGTATAGATAATGATGTGGTCAGCCTAACTGATTTAGGAGACTACGTCTCATTTTCAAAATGGAGTAAGGCACTTAGGAGCCTAAATCCCTGTGACTGTAAATGAGATTTTGTCTCCTAAGTGCCAAAATTCCTTTTGAAAATGAGACTTAGAGACCTAAATCAGTCAGGTGTTGTAATTCTCAGCACAGCAACACCTCAATATTTAGGCACAATCCTGAACATGCCATTGGTGGAGGGCAGTTGTAAGCCTTCTCCACCTGTTCCTCTCACCTCATCATAATGGGGCTCTTCTACTGCTCTGCTAGCGTTATGTACTTACAACTCAGATCCAGCTATTCCCTGGACTGGGACAGGTTCCTTTCCCTGTTCTACACAGTGATAATGACCATGCTAAACCCAATCATCTACAGTTTGAGGAACAAGGAGGTAAAAGGGCCTCTGGAAAACCTTATAGAGAAAATTCTTCTCCTAAGAATCACTTGGTTGACTTTTTCAAGGGTCCCATTGACATTACATGTAAAATTTGGATAGAGCTAGTTACTTTTTTTTTCATAGAAAAATACCATATAAATCAAAATACTTTGTAAAAACCAGTTGATTTCAATGATTTTTTTAATGGAAAAATATGATTTTTGATTTATTTTCAGACATCTGCTTTTGTTTTCTTTCTGTTTTCAAAACCAAGAAAAAATAATCTGTTTTTGGATGTTTCTCCTCCACCCTGTTTTTTAACATTTCCTCCTTTTTTCCGCCCCCACTGGGGGTGAAAGAATGAGAGGACGAGAAGAAAAAGTGGGGGAGTGGGAATCCAAACAACAAAAGTTTAAAAACAACAAAAACATTTTAGGTTTTTTGAAAAACAAAATGAAAAGAAAATTAGGATTCAAACAAAACAAAAAGGTTTTTTTAGAATTCACAGGAAGACTCAGATTATCTGAAGAAATTGTATGACAATGGAGGATGGTGGAGCGGGGGAAAGTATTCTCTGACAGCCTATTGTTTCCTTTTCTTTTTCAGGATGAAAACTAGCCAAGAAACAGTGGGAAGAAACAGCACGACAATCACTAGATTAATTCTCCTGGGCTTTTCTGACATTCCCAGCCTGCAGCATTTATTTTTTTTGGTATTCCTGGTCACCTACATAGTCACCTTGACAGGAAACCTTCTAATCATTGTCCTCACATTGGCTGACCCAGCCCTTCATACCCCCATGTACTTCTTCCTCAGGAACCTGTCCTTCCTGGAGATGTGCTACACATCAGTCAATGTCCCCAAGATGCTTAGGAATCTGCTATCTGGGGATAAAACCATCTCTTTCATTGGCTGTGCTGTGCAAACCTATTTCACCTTTTTCCTGGGTGGGTCAGAGTGTTTTCTCCTGGTGTCCATGGCCTACGATCGCGATGTTGCAATTTGCAAGCCTCTGCATTACCCCGTGGTTATGAACAGGATCGTGTCCACTGGACTGGCTGCTGGATCCTGGCTCAGTGTTCTCCTTGTGTATTTTGGTCTCACCAGCATGGTATTCACCCTACCCTTCTGCCGATCCCACGAGATTAATCATTTTTTCCGTGACATCCCTCCACTACTCAAGCTGGCTTTTGGGGACACCTCCCGCAATGAAATGGTTGTCTTCATGGTGGCTCTGTTCTTTGTCTCCTTCCCCTTCATGCTGATTCTCCTGTCCTATGTCTGCATCATCTCCACCATCCTGAGGGTCCCCTCCGGGGTGGGCAGGAGAAAGTCCTTCTCCACCTGCTCCTCACACCTCATGGTGATTACATTGTTCTTTGGCTCTGCTTGCATTATGTATATGAAGCCAAATTCCTCCTACTCACCAGACACAGACAAATTTCTCTCTCTGTCCTATACGGTACTCACACCCATGCTAAACCCCATCTCTACAGCCTGAGGAACAAAGAGGTGAAGGGCGCCTTCTGGAGAATGGTGGGCAGAAGAAGATTCTGTTGAATAAAGGAATATGATTGACTTTAAATGTCTCCATCTCAATTCTTTTTACATCAACAGTGGAACACATTAAGGGTTATATATCTATGTTAGGCCCAATTTTTAATGGATTTAACCTCACACTGCCTCTGTGCAGTAGGAAAATGCTATAATTTCAGTTTTAAAGATGGAGCAATGAATCACAAAGGCCAGATTTGAAAAGGTGTTTAGGTGCTTCAATATGCGGATAGGTGCCTAATGGGACTTTCAGAAATGATTAAGCAGTTTAGGCAGTTTAGTGCCTAAATTTCTTTTGAAAATGAGACTTAGAGACCTAAATCAGTCAGGTGTTGCAATTCTCAGCACAGCAACGCTTCAATATTTAGGCACCATCCTGAAGATCCCATTGGTGGAGGGCAGTTGTAAGCCTTCTCCACCTGTTCCTCTCACCTCATCATAATGGCGCTATTTAACTGCTCTGCTAGTGTTATGTAATTACAACTCATATCAGCTACTAGATGGACTGGGACAAGTTCCTTTCCCTGTTCTATACAGTGGTAATGACCATGCTAAGCCCAATCATCTACAGCTTGAGGAGAAAGGAGGTAAAAGGGGCTCTGTTGTGAACCTTATAGAGAAAATTGTTCTCCTAAGAATCACTTAGTTGGCATTTTCAAGGGTCCCATTGACATTACATGTAAAATTTGGGTAGAGCTAGTCAATTTTTTTTCATAGAAAAATACCATATAAATCAAAATACTTTGTAAAAACCAGTTGATTTCAATGACTTTTTAATGGAAAAATATGATTTTTTTTAAATTTTCAGACATCTACTCAAGTTTTGTTTCTGTTTTCAAAACCAAGAAAAAATAATCCGTTTTGGATGTTTCTCCTCCACCATGATTTTTTAACATTTCCTTCATTTTTTCCCCCACTGGGGGTGAAAGAATGAGTGGATGAGAAGAAAAAATGGGGGAGTGGGAATCCAAAAAACAAAATTTCGAAAACAAACATTTTAGGTTTTTGAAAAACAAAATGAAAAGAAAATTAGGATTCAAGACAAAACAAAAAGGTTTTTTTAGAATTTGTCAAAAAATTGAAAAAGTTTCACTGAAAAATCTAAAAAGGGAAATTTTTCTTCAAAATGTTTACGAGAAAAATTTTGATTTTATCTTGGCTGAGATTTTCAAAGCCAGCTATTGGATGTGGATATCCACATCACAGAAATTTCAATGGGAATTGGGAATTCAAGTTGATTACACAACTTTGAAAATCTAAGCCGTAGATTGCTTTAGGCCAGCGATACTGTATGTGTGTATGTACAGCATCTGGAACAGTAGAGCCCTGATCACTCTTAGCACGATTGGAGCTATTAGTTTTCTCCTTTAATACAAGTAATAAATAGTAATAATCCACAGGATGGTGAAATTATGAGTCTACATTTTCTCAGGGTGCTGTCTGACAGTGGTTTGGGGCTGTGATCTAGGACACTGTCTCCTGTCGTTTGATTCCTCCCATGGTCAGGGAAACCGGACTTTGATTTTTTTGGGTAAATTAACATGATTGCATCAAAGACAGCAGGCTCCAGCATCAAAATGTCCTAACTGGAACAACCTGCAAGACCCTGATTTTTTGGCTAGCTGCTCAGGACAAAAGGGCTAATATTTAGGGCTGTCAATTAATCACCATTAACTCAAAACAAATTAACTCGATTAAAAAATTAATTGCTATTAATCACAGTCTTAATCTCACTGTTAAACAATAATAGAATACCCATTTAAATGTATTATAAGTGGTTTGGGATGTTTTTCTACATTTTCAATGATATTGATTTAAATTACAACACAGAATACAAAGTCTACAGTGCTCACATTACATTAATATTAAATTTGTTTTATTATTTAAATTATTAATACTAAAATTAAATTGGTATTCTATTATCTAACACTTCAATTAATTGTGATTAATTTTTTTATTCTCGTGATTAATCACAATTATTTTTTAATAGTTTTACATAATCATCCATCCCTTTTCTGAACAGTTAATCCCAGACCCCAATGATACACAGCAGTGAATCACCAAGCATTGTTTCAAAACGTATTTATTTTCCTGAGCTTTAAATTTGTTACCTTGTCAGTATCACTGGATGCTCTTTTTATGCCGCAGCATCTCACTAGGAGGTTCTTTTTTGTTGTTGGTTCACTGAAATCCTGAAATCATTTCCATTATTTATATGATTTTATGTGTATCGCCATCGTGTATAGGATCCCTAGTCATGGATCAAGACTCCACTGGGCGAGATGCTGTACAAATATAGAACTAAAAAGAGCCTCAAAGAGCTTAGAATTCAAATATAAGAGAAGACACAACAAATGCATAAAGGTAGATCAGCAGGGGAGTACAAGCAGCATGACAGGATGTGGTCGCAATGCCCCAGCAGCCTAGTCGTTGTCAAGTTCTTGTACACATCACGGCAAAGGAGAGTTTTAAGGCGCACTTTGAAGGATAATGAGTTTGTTTTGCAGGTGTTTATGGGGAACTTCTCCCAGAAATAAGGGGAGAAGTTCACTTGCACAAGCGATAGACATCTCCCTTCCCCCACATCATTCCCTGCTACCCAGCCACCTGATTCTGTAAAAATTATCACGCTATCCTAACCTCCTCTTTCCTCCTTCATCCAATGGCCCCAAAGTATTTAGACACCAATTCCCACCATGAGTCACCAGCAGAGGCTGAATCTGGAGGTAAAGGAGTAGTGATGTCTGCTGGGTAGCGGTAGCAGACTGTTATCCGCCATGATGCCCAGCCACTGGCTGGTGACCCAGCACATTAGGAGATTATGTTCCTCAGTGGATTGATCACTAGGGCTGGCCAGAAAACAAGAATTCTATTTTGTGAAAAATGAAGGTTTCAACATTTGTTTTCAGTCCACACTGCAATGAAAAAGAAACCTTTCAAAAGAGAGTGAGACACACTCCAGATCAGCCAATAGCACAGTGGTTAAGGCACTCACCTGAGCTGTGAGAGGTCAACGTTCAAGTTCCTGCTCTTCCTGAGTGAGAGGAAGAACTTCAAAGGTGGTCTCCCACATCCCAGATGATAGCTCTAACCACCAGGATACTGGCTATTCTGGGATAGCTCTGCCTCTTTCTTACCAGAAATTCCATCATTGAAACTGATATGCTTCTGCAAAACATTTTGGTTTGGTGAAAAGCCATTTTTTTAATGGAAAATGTTTTTTCTTGAATATTTTTCAATCAGCTCGATTGAGAATGGGCCTCAAACACAAGAGACCTAGTTCTGCTCCCCGCTGTATGGAAACTTTTCATTGCCATAATGGCAAAATGTTCTGTTTGGATTTTATCATTTCAATGTGTTTTGTTCTGGCTTTTGTAGTAAGAGGAGGCTCTAAGATATAAACCTTGGTATCAGAGGCCTGAGGCCTAAACTAAAGTAATGGTGAAGACTTTGCTAACATAAAGCAAAGTTAAGCTGTGAGCCAGAGGTAGGCCCTGCTCACAGAAGCTGGCAAGGAAAGGGCTGATTCTGCAAGAAGATATGTACCTAAAAGGTACTGAACATTCACGTACTTGCACATTCTACACAGATAACAAGGAACAGGCTGGCCCATCCCAATGACAGGGCCAAAAGGGTAATATGATGGATAGAGTAGTTTTGATCGAACCAACATATACAAGGTGAAAGGCAGCACCTTAATACGTAGAGGGGTTGTACCTTGCTACGTGGAGGGGTTGTACCTCATACGTCAGGTGTAATGTGTAACTTCTTTGTACCTGTGTATGAGAATGTACCCCGGGGCGGTGTCTTTGTCCGGCCGAGGGGGCAGTGGAAAGTCCCGTCACTGACTGAGCTGGGTCCATTGCCAAGAGGCACTTTCTCGTAGTATGCCCTGAGTTAGGCTAAGAAACCTACAGGGAACTGCAATTGTGTCTGAGGTCGCAATAAACCTAGCCAACGTGGCTTTGCATCTTACTAGACTCTGTGTTATTGGGGGTTCTCGTCGGGTCTGCTGTGTCAACTATCTGCGCAGAGCTGGGGCAGAACACAGAGGGAACACACGCATGCAGCAGAGTGATATCAACATTGGAGAAAGCAGAGCACCACACCGGTAGCACTCTGACAACAGCTTTTATATTATATTGAAATAGCAATTCCCTGGTTATGGAGCAAAATGTATCTGAATATTCATTCTGCAGGAATTTTTGGCTTTTCATCCCAATTTAGAATGAAAACAAATTTTGCTATTTTCCATGGAATGGAAACTCTGTGTTGCAACCATCTCTAGACATGAACTTCATACTTGCCCAGAAGGAGGCAGCATAGAATCACATCCTGGCATCCGTTGCTAACATTTCATCCATGGGAGAGGCTGGGTGACCCTAACAGAATGGGGAGCCCTCCTGAGATTTCCCCGCTCCTATATTCACCATGCACCTCATTTCTCTTGTTGGTGACATCCTCCGTGTTCTCACACATCACTCCCTCTACCTCACTGCTGACAGCAAAGCCACAGGCTCCCATCTCCAACCCCAGACACTGTTTTACCCTCAGGTGCTCAGCTTCTCAAGGGCAAGGGGAATGTGGCCTCGGCGCGAATGTCAAAATAGGATATTTGGAGCTATCCAGCTGCCCAGCACTGGTGTGATGGACTCTAGATCATACACATGCTGTATACACTGAATACCCACCAGGTGCAGGAAAGACCATGTCTTATAAGAGCAGTTCCCTCTCCCTGTCTGTGCCCACACCATCAGTATCAGTGGCAGGAGAGTCATGATTCCTCTGCTGATTGATTCACAGATTCCAAGGCCAGAAGGGACCACTGTAATCATCTCGTCTGACCTCCTGAATAGCACGTGCCACCTGACTTCCCAAACTTAATTCCTGTTTGAACAAGAGAGACCCCCTGCAAATAGTCTGGAGGCTAGTCTCGGTCAATTCTTGGCCTCAACTTCTTTCTGTGGCAATGAGTTCCACCTTTGCTGGTGTCGCTGGTGTTGTTGTGGTTTGTTTTTTGAAACTTTTGGATATTTGGAAATTTGGAATTCTCGTATGCCCCTCTTTGTGACCTTGAACATACACACACACACTTATTCTTTCCCTTTCTCCACTCTGTAACTTGTCAAAATGTTTCTCACTTTCCCCAAGTTCAGAGGGAGCTCCCCAGGGTAAGCTATGTCCAACTCTAATTCATCTTGAGGTGCCTCAAAGGGCCATGTGCACAGGGCTGGCTTCACCCACCTGCCAAAATACAGCTGCCTCTGGACGGAGAACAGCATCTGTTCTGGGACTGGAGGGGAATGAGATTCCTGTGGCTCACTTAATCATTTCCCTGCCATTGTGGGGGCCTCAGGCATTGGTGCACCTCGGTCTCTCCTGTCCCCTGTCTGTGGCACATCATTGTCTAGTCTCCTGTGGGCTGTGATACTTTGGTCTCATTTTGGTGGTTGGGGTTAGTGTGAGGGTGCTGGGTGGTGCTGGTGGCCTGTGCTACATGGGAGGTCAGACTAGATAATCTGGTGGTCCCTTGTGGCTTTAAATAGTATGGCTCTATGACTGAATCCAAATGAAAAGATGGAGAGAGGGGGAAAGGAGGAAGCTGACAGATCAGGCATTTGGCTAGACTTGAAACCATGAGTACAGGGGACATGGACGGTGGTATTTTCAAGAGACCCCAAAGGGCTCTAGGTGTCCAACAACCATCCTATTTCAGAGGGATTTAGGTGCCCAACTCACTTAGGCTCCTTTCAAAATCCAAGCCATAGAAATTACAAGTTAAAGGACATCGGTATTGTTATTTTTCAGCCAAAAGATGGTGCATCCTGCCATTCATCGTCCACTTGCCAAATCCTAGTAAATTGGTATCAACAGTAGCACAGAGGGGAGAGCCCCCCCCATGGAGCCCCCACCCCAGTCCCTGCATCACAGCATGCCCTAGCACTGCACTGGGGCACTGGGCTTAGCACTGACCGTCAGGGGGGAGAGCCCCTTATGGAGCCCCCATCCTAATCCTTGAAGCATGGCTGGGTATCGTGGTCAACACCCACAGGGAGAGCAGCACACTACCTGTTTTGTCACCCTCACCACCTCCTATGGCACAGTGCCCTCTAGTGTCACGCTGGGGTCAGCAGCAAGTTTGTACTCTCTCTACTGAGCTTCCCACTCTGTTCCTTCCCATTGCACAGCTCAGCTTTGGTTCATCTTTTCTTCGTCTCTCTAACCCTTTTTGGTCAGCTAAGCTGCAGGGCTGGTGGGCTCTGGCCTCCATCCCCACAGAGGAAAGTGTGTGGGGTGATGCCAGTGATGATTTCATCCCTCCCCCACCCCTCTGCCATGGTAAATTCTTTGCTGGTGAATGTTTTTCTGTAAGTTTAAGCTTAGGTTTTACATAAACCGCTGTTTTGGAAGTAGTGGTTAAGTTTACTTTCATGTTGCCACCATTAGCTGAACTGTTGTGATGCCACCTATTGACTAGTCACAGTAATTGCGGTGACTACTTCTATTCTACTGCATCATCATTGTATCTCCTTCTATTACTTGTAAGTAAAGCTGTTCCTCATGCCAACTTGGGTGTTTAATGCTTTCTGTAGAGCAATAAGTATCATTTGCCCTTATCTGCGAGGCCTATTGATAGTTTAGGCTGGAGTTGTACCTGTAGTCTACCAAGATACTGTAACAGGTATACAGTGCAAATCAAGGAGGAGGCACCGTCAACTGTCGTTCTTCCTATGAGTAGAGAGATGTTGCAGATGGGTGGAGAGAAGCTTCCCATCTATCTAATACCACTTTGGGATCACCCCAGGATCTCCATTATCTGCAGGAACACCAGGTGGCCAGGGAAGAGAGGGTTACACATTAAAAAACAAATGAAAACCTGACAAATATTTTTATTTGGGGCAATCAAATTTTTTCAGAAAAAAATGAACAAAAAGTCAGTTTTCTGCTGATGTATTGTTTGTTTCTGACAATTGAAATTTTGGGAGGAAAGCAGAAACCAATTTTCTGTCAGAAAAAAAAAAGAAAAATTTTGACCTGCCCTAAGTGTGAGTTTAAAGTCCCAGGCTCTGCTTGCAAGGCCAGTGGAAGGTTGAGGAACTAATGGTGTTTCTGAGTCTCTGAAGACAGCAGTTCTGCACTCTGTGTGTGTAAACAATGAGACTGAGTCAGTAGACCCTGTAAAGAAACAGAAGCAATCAGACGGACTCTTCCTAGGCCAGTGCTAATGTTCCTGTTTTGGATTTCAGCCAATAGGAGCTTCCCACATGCAGTTTTCTCTGGAGATAAAAGGTATGGTTTTTTCCCAGGAAATCTGCAGGGAAATGCACAATGCTTCTGAAGTGAGAATCCCTGATTCAAGGCTGAAGGATCCCACCATCATAACTCTGTACTCAATGGCCCTTAGGGGCCTGATTGCATATTCAGTTTATCAGTCTGTGTCGTAATTCACAGGCCTGGTGTTGAGGGTAATTGCATCTGCATTTCTGGCAACCCTAGCAGTGCACTCCTCCTTGCTACCAAAATGTGCCCGTGTTCCAGCCAACCCACAAAGGGCGAGAGCCCAAAGAACTGGCTCCACGCCCGTGGTACAACCAGTGCTCCAGGAGTGCGTAAACTTTTTGGCCCGAGGGCACATTGGGGTTGTAAAACTCTATGCAGGGCCGGGAAGGGAAGCCTGTGCCTCCCCAAAAAGCCTGGACCCCTCCCCGTATCCGCCCCCTCCCCCTTCCCGCCCCGTGACTGCCCCCCTCAGAACCTCTGACCCAACCAATCCCCCCCGCTACATGTCCCCTGACTGCCCCCTCCTGGGACCCCCTGCCCAATTCACCCCCCTCTGCTCCCTGTCCCCTGACTGCCCCGATCCCTATTCACACCCCCAACCCCTGACAGGCCATCCGTTCCCTTCCCCGTCCCCTGACTGTCCCCCGAGAACATCCGCCCCATCCAACCACCACCTGACAGCCCCCCGGGACTTCCACATGTATCCAATCTGTTCCCTGCCCCCTGGATCCTCCCCGCCCTGGCCCTGGCCCCCTTACCATGCCGCTCAAATCGGCATGTCTAGCAGCTGCACCACCAGCCGGAGCCAGACATGCTGCTGTGCTGCTCTGCAGGAGCAGGCAGCCCCCCACCCAGAGCACTGCCTGTGCGGCAGCATAGGTGCAGAGGAGGGACGACAGCTCCTGCGGGCTGGATGTGGCCCGCGGGCCATAGTTTGCCCACCTCTGCTCTAGGGACTCCTGTAGCTCAGCACCCCCAGCTGCACCATGCCGTGATGTGGGTTATAATGCTTTCACATTAACAGATGCATTTGCAGAAACCACAATTGGATACAAAGCACTTGCTACCCCAAGATTACATGCAAATGCTGCATCCCACAAGCGGGCAGAGTTAAGGCTGTGTAGGAATACAGGCCTACATTAGGCCTGAGTCAACAATGGTTTTAAACTGAGTTTGGATGTTAGCCTGAGCGATAGACCCAAAAAGCATGTGACCAAAAAGACCTGAGATCATGAGAAAATAAAAGGGTTGTTTGTGTTAAACTAATAGTGACCCTTGAAATACAGCAGTATCTTATTTAAGGGTTGGGTTGAGGACATCAAAATAAAGAAAATATGGTTAATTCGGTTAATGGTATATAGGTTGTTTAAAAAAAATGCTTACCCCAGTTGGTGGGATGAAATATGGCAAAATAAGATAAGAAGAAAACCTTGAAGAAAGAGGCCCCAACATTAATCTTGTCTTGACTGGGTCAGAAGTCAGGGTTCAGCCCTAACTGGCTCTTCTGGCTTTAGCTAAGTGTCAAGATCCAGCAATGACATCACTTGTTTATTATAGTATATAAAAGACAAGGTATGTAGCGGTTTCTTTGTCAGAGATTTTTTTTACCCCTGTGCAGTCACATGATGATGGGAAAGTATCTCCTGTGCCTGATCCTCTTTTGGGTATTTGGCCAATGCTTATAACTGAATTCTTGCTAGGAGGTGGAGTATCGGTGGGCACATGCTTGTCTTTGTATTTGGGATGTAATCAACACCGAATGACCTTTAGATCAATAAAGGAATATTTGTGTGGAAACTGAGTTATGGTAAACTTTAATAAATGTATTAGGAGATTTTTTTCCCAACAGGCTCACTATGCTACATTGCCCAGGAGAGCAGTGGAGTGTGCAACTTCATCATTTCCTGAACGTGAAGGGCCTAACCCTGCAATTTCCCACACTTGGGTAGTGTATCTTTTGTTGTGGAATTTACAAATACATCATCAGATGACATCACCTTCCATAAAAGACCGACATTAAAAAAAAAAAGAGCCCAGCTTCTTGTGGTGGCCTTGTCCTGACCCCAATGTTCCTATGGCTAGAGTGCAGCTGCATTTACACTCTGAATGTGAGCAAGGGGAGACTATTGGCCTTGCTGCCAACATTACATACCTCTCAGAGGGAGATCTGGGTGTAGATATAGGAACGGGTAAAGGTAAACCATCTTATGTAGTTGCATAGCAGGGATACACTGGTAGAGCTTTGAAGAGAACCAAGGCCCCAAATGTCTTGACTCCAGTGTCCATGTCTTGACCCCTAGACCATGTTGCCTTTCAATGTTTTCCTGATCACTAGCTAGGTAGATGCAGTGTTTCTCATAGGTAAAACATATGGTTCTATGCTTAGCTCAATCACTCACCTGCTTGCTGACCTTGGGACAAGTCATTTCTCCTCTCTGAGCCTCTGTTTCTCCATCTCCCCTCCCCCTGCCCAACCTTTGTCTTGCATGTTTAGATTTTAAGCCTTTGAGGACTGCAAGTGTCTCTTCCAATGTGTCTGCAAAGTGCCTAGAAGAATGGGACACTAATCTTGAGGCCCTTCAATATTCATGCTCATGTAAATCACGATGAAAGAGTCAATTTACTGTTGTACAGCATGTTAAATAAGGCCCATGAAAATTCAAATATCCAAACTGACCAGCAGTGGGGTTTGGGTTCTGTTGTTACTTCATTGCTAGCACTTCCCATAAAACTAACTGAGTTCTGATCTCATTTGTTTTGTGACAGTCAGTAATAGTTAATGATTAAAAAAAAAATTAATAATATATAGTACTATACACATGCTCTCTTGTGAGAGTTCCCCTGCATACTGTATCAAAGCAGAACGATCTTACACTAACACATTACTTAGGTTGTAAGGTCTTTGGGGAAGTGACTGTCTTTTTGTTATGTGTTTATCTAGTGCCTAGCACAATAGGCTCTTGGTCCATGACTGGAGCTCTTAGGTGCTACTGCATTACAAATCATTTTCAGACTACAAAATTGTCGGGAGATCAGCTCCCAAAAGGGACAGTGCAGATAAATAATAAAATCTGCCATCCTGCATGATGAAGCAATGCATCCTTTGGAGTGTGTGAAGAGATCAACGCCCTCTGTTCCAGATGTGCATGAGGAAATGGTCTTTGGTGCAGCTAGTCGGTGAGGACTGTACAGAAACTCTCCCGAATTTCAGTAAGTGCAAACCTCTCCAATTTTAAGTTCATGATCTTCTTCCAACTGTTTAATGACACTTCTTTCTAGGAGCATTTAATCATCAAGCCCTGCAATCCCTTACTTCAGTGGGATTATTCATTCACTCACTCCCATAAAGATTTACACAGTTGTGTATGGAGATGGTTATTCTGGAATAGATTTTCCTGATTAACTCCTGGAGTGGATGCTCTTATTCTGGAATAAAAGTGTCTTTATTTTTTATCTAAATTTTCCACAAGGGGAAAAAATCTTCATATTAGCTTTGATTTGGAGTATGATCCGCTGTGTCCCTTTCTCATAATCTGCTCCGGACCAACGGCTCATTAGTTAGGTGTCATGATATTGTCTCTGCCTTTCTCCCAGAGTTTGAGAACACTTTTTCCACCTTGTTTTTGATAGGATGTCTTTTATAGTTCTTGATAGAGCAAGAGATTCTTCAAACTCTCTCATATTTGGTACACTGGAGATGAAACTGTCTCTCCATCACAATCTTTCCTCTGTCACATTGGCTACATAATCACTGCAAGAGCTGGGTGATTTTTTTTCAGATGGTACGTCTTCCCACTAAAAACTATGTATTCAGGTCAAACAAATTCAGGGTGAATTCAGAAAAATGTTGTACCCCCCCAAAAAAAAATCTTGAAACATTGAAAGGTTTTGATTTTTCAATTTAGAATGTCTTTTAATTTCAAATTTTACTTCCATTTTGTGTTTTAAAAACAGTAAAGAAGACTCCTCAAAAATTAAATGAAATATTTCATTTTGGGTGAAACTAAATGTTTTGTTTGACCTAAAATTAACCTTTTTAACTTTTTCATTCCACTGAAAAATATGGATTTTTTTGTTTTGGGTCAATCCAATTCCCCCTCCCCAATTTTTTTTTTCATCACTACTCACTGTGTTTAAACTTTTTTGTGTCGCCCAGTTTCCATTTCTAGTTTGTGATCCCCAATTCTGTATTTGGTGAGAAGTCTGACTTAGCTTTGCACATGTCACTGTGGTGATGAGTTTGCAAAAGTGATCATTCCATGCAGAGATCTGTAGGCATCTGGATTGTTGCTGTTTTTGAGTTGTTCTTTCAGTGATTCTTATATTGGTAATTTAGTTGTGCACAGCACCAAGCATATTGTTGGTCCTTAAGAAATACATATATAAATAATCAGACTGTCCATATTAGAAGGTCATTTTTCCATAACAAAATCGCTGCTTTTTTAGTCATTTGAAGATAGAGGGCAGTTGCAAAATGTTGATCTTAAGTTGGATTTGAATTTCAGACACCTCATCTATGGGGGTGGTAGGATCTCGGGTATAGATTGGGACAGAATGAATTAGGAATCATTTCAAACACTTCATATCTTGAGCTTTTTGCAATCCAGGGTTTGATTCATATCCTTTTCTATTCAGCTCAGTGGTAATTTCCCTTTACTATACATCAGTTACTATGCATTGTACAATCCATGCTTTATGAGCCCTGATCCAAATTACCAAAAATATTGAGTGCCTCCACTATTGGATGACCAACTTGGGACAACTTAGCTTGATTTTCAGACATCCTATAGGTCTTGATTACTTGTACTCCACTACACCAGTTTTAGGACAAGTGTAGCTCCTTTGAAATTTAAGGGCAGTAAATTCGTTAATCCACATAACGAATTTACACCAGATGATTCTGGCCCATTGGACCTACATGGGCATAATGGTATAGAAACTCAGTGGTGAATCAGACCCAAAGCTATTCCATTTGCATTAAGTGAGAGAGTAAAGAATCACACAAAATCACTGGTCACTTTTATAGTTTTGGCCTTATGGGACTGTCATAGTTCACATTACACAGAGCTATCTGTTTGAAAGGTGAGATTTCAAAGTGCCCAAAGTCCACATGTATAGGCAGATGCACTTGAAAATTGGATGGACTAGTTTAGAAATAGTGTTCTAAAACTGGAGTCATTTGGTTAAGGGATTCATGAGATACATCCCTGCTCACTCTCAAATTAACCTTGTTTGAAAATTTGCAGGATCTCATAACACATTTTAGTCAAAAACTGGGGTGGGGGGGAAGGATCCATGGGTAAAAGCCACATAAAACATCCATCACTGAACTGCTCTAAGATCCAGCACAGAGAACCCAGAAATTCAAACTTTATTAGATATTCATTCAGGTTCCAAGAAATGTTGCACAGGACAGCTCTGAGGATTAGTGCATTAGAGACACAGGTTGCTGCAATTTGTAAAAAAGATAATATTCTTAGCCTCTCAAAATTCACAGGAAGACTCAGATTATCTGGAGAAGTTGTATGACAGTGGAGGATGGCAGAGTGGGGGAAAGTATTCTGTGACAATTTATTGTTTCCTTTTCTTCTTCAGGATGAAAACTAGCCAAGAAACAGTGGGAAGAAACAGCACGACAATCACTGGATTCATTCTCCTCGGTTTTTCTGACATTCCCAGCCTGCAGCATTTATTTTTTTTTCAGTGTTTCTGGTCATCTACATAGTCACCTTGGCTGGAAACCTTCTAATCATTGTCCTCACATTGGCAGATCCAGCCATTCATACCCCCATGTACTTCTTCCTCAGGAACCTGTCCTTCCTGGAG